>JAKCPI010026577.1:0-69254 GCA_023213315.1 Euborellia annulipes | reverse complement strand
ATAACTGCAAACAATAGACAGAGCAAAAAGGGGGAGTGGACTGAGATTTCCAACGTCATTTCATATAATGATAATGACCGGAGGGGGTCGGTGTTTGTGATATCCGTTTTTCCGACAGTAGTAGCAATGTGATTATGTGAATCCTAGGCAAATGAGCGGGCGAGATTTCCGATTCCCAGGGAAGCGACTAGGAGACGCATCCTGTTTCGCGTGAGACAATTCCCAAACTCAGTGAGTGAATTGAGTGAGGTGCAAGAGGTGCACGTGCACGTGCGCCCGTCGATGAGCTACAAATCTGTACAAAAACCACAGAAGAGGAACGCATGCAAGCACACACACCTGCCGCTGCAGTTCACTGCTTGGAAAGATCTCCCCCACAGATTGCTCAGGTGTAAATGGAGATGATCAATGCCAGAGATAAGATGTTACTGTTTTTGACTCAAGGTCACTTGGATCGTCCTACACTCAATCATCTTAACAAACAAGAAAGAATTGCAAAATGATAAGAGCTCTAAAGATCCCTTTCGGTGCTCTCTTAAGAATAAACATGTGTTATATATGGACCCTGTTATGCAATGGTGTGTCAAAGACCAAACATTGAGTTTTGAGAAAATCAACAATAAAGTTTTTTGTTTACATTGGATTATATATAATTTTTCTTGTCAATTGTGCAAGTAACATTAAATATAAATTTTTTTAGGACATATTTCATAAAAAATACTATTAATTATAGCATTTGAAACAATATTCCGTACTTAACTCAATTTTGAATTTTTTGGTCTTTGACACACCATTGCATAACAGGGTCCATATATATAATATTATAATAATAATGTCCCGTGGGAATAATAAATAAGCTCAACACCTTCAAGAAGATCAAAGTTCAAAGCCCTTTAAGATTCATTTGTTTACAATTCAGGCATTAATATTGAAAGTTTTTGAGACATATGTAATTTTATTACGAAAAGAATGTTTAGTATGTATCATTTTTAGCAACTTCGAAACATCCTTTTCGAGATTTGAGAGGTAATTGTTAATTTGTTTTTTATTTTCTCTGACTCTGTTAGTTAAGATGATTGACTCTGTTACAGTGGCGGATCCAGAGGTGTTTCTCGAGGGGGTGGGGTAATCTGGTGCGACTCGTCGCACCTCAAGTGGCTAAAATATATTTCCATTCTTTGCTATTGCTTCTGGCCTATTCATTTGTTGCCCGCTATTTAAATGTAGGGCTACACAGCATATGTTTCTAAAACTTTCAAACTCCTTTTCTCCGATTGTTGAATTTCGGACTTGAGCCACTATGATTCTCAGCAGGCGATATATAAATATAGACTACTTTTCTACATGATTTTATTCTTGTTCCAAATGAAAACGGCTTCAAATCTGGTTATTCTTTGTGCTTCAATTTGGTGAGTAGGGCTTGAAATTTTTACAATTCTAATTCATTTTTCAAATTCTTTACATGTAATTTGGCAAATTCAAAGTTTTTTTTTTTTTTTTAAAGATATACACTTTTTCCCCCCATTCACACCCATATACATGCAGTCTTCTCGGCAACTCAAGCCTTATAAGACTTAAACGATACTAATATTTTAATAATTATATATATTTGGGGTCCAGGCATTCTTATTTAAGCCATTTGGTATCCAAATAAACTCATCGGACTGCCTGGGATCCGAACCCGCGCCTCTCGGTATAGAAGAGTAGCACGCTAACCCCCTAGACCAAGCCCGCGGGCAATTCAAAGATTTAATTATTAAAATCATGACAAAATGATTATTTCATTAAAAGCATATTTACTAATACAAATGAAATATTTTAATCTTAAACGTTTGAGATTAATACAAAGGGATATTGGATGATTAGAATATTTTCATTAGCTTCACAGATGATCAACTTTTCGTACATTTCTATAAAAACTTTTTATAAGCAACTCGCTTTTTAGCATTTCTTTCAGGGTCCTCATTGTGTATAGGATGCACTTTGCATTCCAAATAGAGGAGAGTAGGGGAACAGCGACACTGCAATGCAGTAAAACTCCCATCTAAATGCGACATTTCATTATCTTTCGATGATTGATTCCATCAGGATGTCTGTTTCTCTTCCACAAGGCACACTTTTAAACTATTCAGGTGGTTAAAATAAATATTTCCTCTCTGTTAAATCACGGCGACTATTATTCGTCCCCTATTCTAAAAACCTGTTGTCAGGTCGACAACTTCCTGTGAGGTTTTTCAGAAACTATAATTTTTTTTAATGTCAAGCTTAATAATAAACGAAAATGTTTTTTGGTTTTAAATTGGTTTATACAAATTTCAATAGAAACATATAATTAAAATTTTGTTCATTCCCTGGATTGTGATTTTTATAAATTTTTATATTATCAGAACCCAATCTAAGATAGGAGATCATAATTTAATCAAACAATATATAAAAATCTGGTGTGACTGGCGCACAGCACACAACTTTCTCTTACCGTGCTGGTCACACCAGATTTTTTGTGTCGAGATATATTTAGTTTCCCATAGCACCTTAGTTTCAAACTTGCATTTTAAATGTTGACTGCTTGAAATAAACTATGGTTATTTTTCAAAATTTTAATCTCATATTTGGACATTTTATACACAATATAGATTCGTAAATAAATACAAAATTTCATAAGAATTGGTAAATGCGTAAAAAATTCCAAAGGGGACCATTAAAGACAGAAATAAAATTAATACTTTCTCTCCTATATATTTCATATATAGGGTACGAGAAAGTAAAAAAATGGGCGTTTAAATAATAATTGATTTTTAATCTATTAAAAAGAAAAAGATTTAAATTCGGTTACCATGGCAACCATTTCTCCTATGAAGCACAAGAGTAAAGTGTGCTTCAAACAATTTTGTGGGCAAAACGAGAATATACATTTGAAAGAGCATCTAAAAAATAATTGATTTTTGAATTTTAATCAAAATCGTTAGAGCAAATTTTGAGAAAATCGAAAAAAAACTGAAAAAGTACATAAGTAAAGTACTAGTACTTTTTGGCCGATTTTGATTAAAAGCTTATTTTGTCGGTCCCGGGGGGTGTTTAACTTAAATATAAAATTTCAGCCTCATAGCTCAATTCCTTCATGCTTAAAATTGAACACACACACACAGAGACAGACAGACACACACACACAGACAGACAGACCATGTCGCGAAAACCATTTTTTTGGATTCAGGGGACCTCAAAACGTGAAGATCCATCAAAATCTCGACATCGAATTTTTGACATGAATCCAATACTTTCTCTCTATATATATATTACATATATACATAGGTAAGAGAAAGTAAAAATCATAATCTCTTTAGATGACTAGTTTTTAAAACTTTTTCAATTTTTTTGGTCCCTCCTCCGCCCCCCCCCCCTTTAAGCCGTCCCTGTTGAAAGCTGAAGATTCAAATGTTTTAATTTACATCTCAATTAAAAATTCTAATTCTTTTTCCCAAATTTGAATTGAGTTTTGGCCACCATCTTAAAATTTTTTTTTTTGTTTTTTCTTAAAAAAATATCTTTAGTAGAATAAATCTGGGTCTCAAAAAGTTTTACAAGTATCTAGAAAATTTCTTTTGGATATCCTCTAAGTCTTATTTTCCTTGGTAATATTCTTTGGATTTTTAAAATCATTCGAAAACAATTTGTATCCCTGAACCATAGCAAACATGTAGCCCTGTAGCATTGTTTGAATGCTGGCCTCTTGCTCTAGAGGTCCGGGGTTCGATTCCAGTTCCAAACGACAAAAATTCATTTCAATTTAATTGGCTATCAATAAATTAAATAAAATAATAGCCATTTGACAAACAGAAACAAAAAAAAAAAAAATTTAAATTAATATAAAAATAAAAATAATTTTTTTTTTTTTACTTTTTTCGTTCACCCAATTTCCAAATGAAATTAATAAAAATATCAATCTAGTGAGACTAATATAATATAAAAGCTATTGTTTTTTTTTTATTCTGAAATAATAAATAATTCAGAGTAGAAGCTTGAATTTTTTTTTAAAACTAGTTTTTTTTATTTCTAATAAATCTAACAATTGCTAATTAACTTCAAAATAATCCAACCATTTTCATTCATGAAACGTGTATGTCATCATAAATTTCGAGTTTTTTATTCTTCTCTCCGAATCTCAGTTATTTGCTAAATAGTAAATAGCAAAAAAAGAATGAGGAGAGAGATATATGCTTTTTGGTTGGTCGCCCGTCTTGCACAGAGGTCGACTTTTTATTTCACGTGGAACGGAGCATCTAGCGTAGAAAAAAATAAAAAGAAAAAAAAAAATAGAAAAGAAGAAAGGTGGTTTGTTAATATGCGAGACGTCCGATGCGCACGCGTGGCGCCATCCGTGCCACGTGAGTGGCATGAGCACAAGGGCGCAGGACGTGCGCGCACCTCCTTCGCTTATTGATCACTTCGCGGAGAGACACAAGCGAACCTGCAATTTCTGACTAAAATACTCTCCAAAAAATTTTCGAAAACATTTATATTAGCAAAAATTCCCTCGTCTTGGAATTTTCTATTGCTAATTAATAAATCTATGCGACATATTTATATTAATAATGATACAAACGTTGTTAATAGGTCTATATTTTCTTAAATAGGCTTTATTATAATCACTTCTACTAAAATACACGGTATTTAATTAGGCTACTACAGTAGGACTGTTATCGCTTCTTTCTATGATGGCTTGTTTTTACTTTCTCTTACCTTTATATACTGTATGTTAATATATAGAGAGAGAAAGTATTGGATTCATGTCAAAAATTCGATGTCGAGATTTTGATGGATATACACGTTTTGAGGTCTCCTGAATTCAAAAAAGTTTTTTTCACGACATGATCTGTGAACAAAATATCTCAAGAACGAAAGGAACTAGGAAGTTGAAATTTTATATTTAAGTTAGGCACCCCCATGGGACGTGACACGAAGCTTTTGAACAAAATCGATCAAATAGTACTAGTACTTTACTGATGCACTTTTTCAGTTTTTTCGATTTTCTCAAAATTCGCTACAACAATTTTGATTAAAATTCAAAAATCAATTATTTTTTAGATGCTCTTTAAAATGTATATTCTCATTTTCCCATTGAAATCTACGGAAGACCACTTTACTCCTCTACTTCATAGGAAAAACAGGAGAAATAGTTGCCATGGTAACAAAATAGACATATTTTTCCATATTTATAAATTTTACCTCTTGAATTCTAATATATCGGTGGAAAACTAAATATGTGTCGACACAAAAAATCTGGTGTGGCAAGCACAGAACACAACTTTCGATTACCGAAGGTAATTTATGTCACTCTCGATAGTTTGCATAACATGTTAGATTGAATAGTTTAAGTTTTAATTCATAGTTCAGAGTTGAAATAAAGTTAGTTTATTATAAATGAGAATTATTAGCATAAGGACCAGATTGAGTATTTCAATATTTACGTAGATACAGGTGCCATAATGAATACATTTTTTGGGAGAGGCACGGCCTAGTGGAAATAGACCTTTATTGAACTGATATTTTAAGGGTAGAGTGACTCTTCTTCCTCAGGGGTTCACTTCAAAAAAAAAAAAAAATACGTTTTGATTTAATTTTTCGATTATAAATTATAAAATAAAAATAACATTTTTTCTTAAATAAAGTTATAATTCGATAATTAAATTTAAACTTTATGTATAACTTGTTTTTTGAGTTAAAACTCTGAGGATAAAGTATCATTCTGCCTTCGAAATATCATGTCAATAATAAGACTCATTTGGAAATTAATTTTTGTTTATCCTTCAATTTTGAGCCGTATATAATACTACAGTTGAGTTTTTCATCTCGCCATCCCTGATACATCTTTGTCTAGACTCAACAAATATAGTACTGAGGGAAAATTAAATATTAATAGTTATTTTAAATAATTATATAAAAAATATTTATTGACGATGACACTCCTTGTTCTAATTGATTCAGCTGAGTCATTATCATTGCAGTTTTTCAAGGCAAGGTGTCTGTCTGTTTTTAACTAAACCATGGCCGTATCAATATTTACTGAAAGAGCCTGGGAAAATACTTGTCAACAAACAAAAAAAGTCTTAAGAGAGATAAGTTCGTTTGTGGACAAGTGTTAAAAGTTAGAGCATCATGCAGATGATAAAATTCCTTTTCGAGACTCTTATGAGAAATTTCTAAGGAAACTTTTTTAGATTCATTGATAAAAATGTTTGTCTAAATAACAGAGAGTTCCCAAAGGAAAAAAAAAATTTATTTTGTCAAAAATAATTAGGCTACTATTTTTTTAATGGAAAACTTTTACAGTAAATTAAATAATTGGGCTTATTTTTATCTCTTAATTACAAAAAAAGTAAAAACGAAAAACAGACTAAAATTAGAATATAACTTAATTGATGGGAGATTAAAGAAAGTGAACATCTAATAAATCTAGGTTTATTATTAAAATTGTATCACAATTTAAATTAAGAATTACTAGTGAAGATAGTGAATGTATTGCAATATATTTTTTACACTTACTTATTACACTTATTTTGTTATCACTTTCGGGTGAGTCTTACTTCGAATATATAAAAAGTAAAAAGCGAACAAATTGATGATAGAAGTTGTTTTAGGTAAGGAATACCTTTTTAATGTTCCAAATTTAAAAGTTGGGTTAAGATTTCGGAATTTTTATTAACCAAATTTAATATTTTTCTAAAAAAAAAAAAAAATAAAAAATATGACAATATTTAAACCTTCAAAAATTAATTCGTAATATTTCCTAGGATTTTCTGACACAATCTTTTTGTTTGTTCGTCAATCATAAAATGTCAGTAATTATTGGTTCCGGGTTCTAATCCTTTTCTGGTTGATTCTTTTAAAGGTAAATTTACTCAGGTGTTGTTTAGTTAAAAGACATTTCAAAGCCGCATTAAACCTTAAACTTAAAATATCCAATAGAGCAGTGTCTCTAAAACCCACTGAAAGACGACTTCATCCGGTCCAGCGATGTTTATTTTTTTCTCTTATATTTTTTTTACCAACGAAGTTTCGGTAGATAAAGTTGATGTAATAGCAAAAAATAAAATATCACAATTAAATATAGGTTTTTAAAATGTTGAATTATGTGAGGATCTTATTCACACCAGATTTTTAAATATTAATATTATTTAGAGAGGAACTCCACTTGTTTCGCCACTAGAGAAAATATTTATTTTCTCTGTTAATATTAATCTCAGTTTTCTCAAATTTACCTTTGATGACGCAATACAAAATAAATTGAACTTTTAGATTTTGAAAGAGATGAGGATCAATCATATCAGTAGGCTATATCAGATTCTTGCTTAAAAAGTTCGATTCATTAAATTTTTGAAACGATGACTCTCATTCCATCAAAAGATCCATTAGTAATCAGCTATTTGACAGCTTTTCACAAGATGTTCAATTAGAGAACATGGCAAATGCAAGTCGATTATTAAACGGCACATTTGGAGATGTTCGCGAGGTCAGACCGTATGGCCAGATGGAGCATTACGTACATCATATAGTGCATGCGTATATATGTATTAGTATATATATATACATGTATATACATATTGGGTGTGTCATTGTGTGCGCGCCGCGTTGTCTGTGTGAGTTGGACAGACGGACGCGACAGTTGGCCGACCGCGATCACATATTCACAGATTGTAAATGATAGAAGTACTTAGATTTCTATTCCAATGGCTGGTAATATTAAGATATTTATTTTCAAGTCAATCATGTCAACCCTATTTAAAATTTATATATTTAACAAATGAAAACATGTAAAATAATATATGAGTCGTCCATTTCCAAAAGTGTCTAATTGACAAAATTTGAAAAGTTGAGGTTTTAATCGCATGTTGTTCGTACAACTGAAATACACATTTGCAAATAGTTTTCCATTGAAAAAAGTTGATAAATCCTAACTGAAAATTTTTCTGCGGAAAATTTTTTTTTTAAGAAACTAATTTTTTTTTACACGAAATTTTTTGAGGAACATTTTTTCCTTTGCGGAACCAAAGTTTTCCATCCTGCGGAAAAATTTGTTGCGCTGATGTCTGTATATCCCTATATATGTATATGTGTTTGGGAAATTTCGGGGGGGGGGGGGGCGGGCCCCCTCGGCCCCCGCTTATATACGCCCCTGAAACAAATACTGAAAATCAAGTACAAATTCAAACCATGCCTAGTTGCATTTCATTCCATTTCCAAAACTCTCTTGTTGCAAACAAACAAATACTGTTCCAAAACTAGTTGCTTGCTAGCATAAAGATGGCGACTTTCATGAAGTCATTTCCAAAACTTGCTAATTGAAATGAATAATATCGTCCACAAAATTTTATATTTTAGTAAACTGGGGGACATTTTTATAGTGCAAACCTATATTTCTACACTTTTTAATATTGATTTTTGTTGGCTAACCTGCTACTTTTATGGAATTTTCTTTTGTTTTGCTATGTTGATTGATACTGACTATTTACATTTACAGTGCCAAAACTTGCTAATTGCGAAGGGTCACGTTCCAAAACTTGCTAATTACGGGGAACCTTCTGGGGGGGGGGGCACGGTCCTTCTGGGAGGAGGACCCCCTAGCTACGCCCATGCATATATGTACACATATATTTTTTGTTAACATGAAAACCATCTCTTTTTTTCTATTGAGTAGGAGAAATATGAGAAATATACATTTTAAAAATTTTAAATTATGTATTTATGAATTTTAATCAAAATCATAAGAGCCGCTTGTTAGAAAAAAACTAAAAAAGTTCATCAGTAAAATACTTAGGCCAATTTTATTCAAAACCTTAGTGTTAAGTGCCAGAAGGTGGGGGGGGGGAGTACCTAAATAAAAAATTCAAATTTCGTAGCATATTTCGTTTTGGAATATTTTGTTCACAGACTATTTTTTAGACTCAGGGTCTCTAAAAACGTGTAGTTCTATTAAAATTTCAACATCAAATTTTTACACTGAATTTGCCAGTGTAACAAAATCAGCGCAATCCATTTAGCGATGATGTTTTTTTATCTTTTTCCGATCGGCAAACATGAGACCAGCATTCTCCTCACTAAAGAGATTAATTATAAAATGCACCAATCTCTCTCTCTTTCTCTCTATCTCACACTCGTTCGCACATATACACACATGTTCTCTGTGTACCAAGTACTAACCGTACTTACTAACCAGATGCCAGGCAGAAGGGACCTTCAGGCAAATTTAATTAAGGACTTTTAGTCAGGATGATATAAAATTTATTATTCAATAACGCTGGTTGTGATTCATTCACAGTCTGTCAATGGTTGATAACGTAAAGAGTAAATTTGACATACATCAGGAGGGTGAGCTAAGAAATTTTAAACATTTTTATTTATTTTGGTGCTTAATAAAAACCAGTCCATAGGACTAAGCCGAACGGTCACCTTTAACAAATAATACAGGAAATACAGTATATATTTTCGTAAAATTAACAATAGTTTTAATAAATACTAAATGGCCTTAGATGCCGAAAAAGACCTTAAAAAAAAACAAATAATTAAAGTTTCTATATTATGGTGAAAATGGTGAAATGAGAAAAAAAAATGTCGGCCTATATATTAAGATATTTTACAATAATATTAGTTTTTGTTTTAATTATATTTTGACTTTGAACTTGTGCATCAATGCAATGCATTTGCAAAGCAATTATTGAGCCCCTAAAAAAAGTCAGTGGAGCAGGTTGCTTATTAGTTAAGGTTTGGTCTGAAACTACGCTTCACATGCTTTATGTGTGTGTGCGTGATGCGTTAAGTTAAGCAGATGGCACCGACACCGGGACGTTTCGGTTGTGCTCATTGCTTTTTGCAGGTGTACGATATAACAAGTGCATGGCTGGGCTTTTGTAATTGATGCATTCGTGTGTAGCATATTACATATAAAACAGTGGCGTATTCAGGGGGGCCCAGGGGGGCCGGGCCCCCCCAAAGCCTTCTCCAAAACAAAAAATACCTATTGTTTTCCCTAATGATTTTTTTTTTTAAATAATTATTTTATTAACTCTCCTAAATTCTAAAATCTAAAAAAAAAACTTATAAATAATTGAAAAAATCTCTAATATTTACGAATTTTGTATTAAAATTATTTTTTATTTCAAGAAAAAAATTTTTTTCATTTGTTTTTTATTTATAATTATTATATTTTCTAAAAAAAAATTTCTCCACTTTAAGTTTCTTGGAAAGGGGGGGGGAGGGGGGGGGGGGGGTTTAAAAACTTTTGCCCCCCCCCCAAGCAGAAATCCTGGCTACGCTACTGATATAAAATCAATTATATGTTAATATAAGCATTTAAATTTTCATTCTTCTAATTTTTACATTCTTTTACCTATATGAATGTGTTAATATTCTTATATAGAGAGAGAAAGTATTGGTTTCATGTCAAAAATTCGATGTCGAGATTTTGATGGATATGCACGTTTTGAGGTCCAAATCCAAAAAAAGGGGTTTTCGCGACATGGTCTGTCTGTGTGTTTAATTTTAAGCATGAAGGAATTGAGCTACGAGGTTGAAATTTTATATTTAAGTTTTGTACCTAGGTCGGAAGCCAAATAAATGAAAAAAAAAAAAGATTTGTACCCTCCTGGACCGTGAAAATAAGCTTTTAATCAAAATCGGCCAAAGAGTACTAGTACTTTACTGATGTACTTTTTCACTTTTTTCGATTTTCTCAAAATTCGCTCTAACGATTTTGATTAAAATTCAAAATCAATTATTTTTTAGATGCTCTTTCAAATGTATATTTTTATTTTGCCTTCGAAATTGTTTGAAGCACACTTTACTCTTGTGCTTCATATGAAAGATAAAAGAAATGATTGCCATGGTAACCAAATATAAATATTTGTTTGTATGAATAGTCACACTAGATTTTTTTTTTTTTTAGATTATAAAAACATCCACACTTTTTTCTCATTCACACTCACACTCAAACACACATTCACACGGTCTTTTCGGCAACTGAGGCCATTTAAGACTTTAAACGATATCCGTTATTGATAATATACACATATTAGGGGTCCAGGCATTCTTATTTAAGCCATTTGGTATCCAAATGGCTTAAATAAAATCATCGGACTGCCCGGGGTCCGAACCCACGACGTTTGGTATACGAGGTTAGCACGCTAACCTCTACACCAAACCCCGAGGGCTTTTTTTTTTAATCTTAAAATAGTGATAGTGACCCAAAGATTTCTTTATTTTTATTAAACTTCTATGTTTTTTAATCAAGAAAAAAATTTTCAATTAAAATCCAATAAATTTCTTTGATTATATCTTATAGGTATTAGGATATTAATTTAAAAATCTATAATTTACTTTGCAGTGCTGCTCTTAAAATTAGGACAATAAACAAATAAATCGTACCTTCTTTCGAAACAGCTCATTTTTACATAATCAGAAGTGAAATCTCTGGAAAAAACAATTCAGACTTTTCAGAGGGGTTTTAAACCAAAAAAATTGTTTCTTATGTTATACAGATCAATCAATATTAAGTCCAAGTGATTCTAAGGAAATTCCCTAAAAACTATTTTTTTTTTAATTGAATTTTGTTTCGTTAATTTTGAAATAATTATTGAAATCCCAGAATCAATTTCAATGATATAAATCTATTAATAAATTTTTCCTACATACCAGTATACTGGTATGTACTGTATATTGCTAAATTTGATTGTTTCGTTTCCATTCTCTTCTTTTAAATCTTTAATATTTCATCAGTCTGACAAGTGAGATATTTTTAACTTTTATAACGAAGTCAAAATTTTCTAATTTTCTTTTGTTTTCAAGAACGTAATTTCAAGCAGCGTTTCTTCATTCTTTAAACAAATGTTTTATCGCGTCTCTGATGTTGACATGGCGCTTGGCTTGAGCTCAGGTGTGCAAATACACGACATCATTCAGCCATAAATTTACACACACACAAACGTTCATTTAATATATAAACAGACATACATTCACAGCACGTGGGAATTCTGAGATTTTAATTCCAAAATCATAATTCATTTCTGATCTTTTATCACATCTCCCGAAAAAGATAACCTCTCTCTTTTTTTTTTTAACTCTGCGGAGATTTCAACTCTCGCATTCTTAAGCTTCTTAAGCGTCGTCCTGCAGCTGACGCTACTCCTCTCTCTTTAAGCACTTAAGCTATTCTTTAAGTATGTGCCGATAGATCACCTATAATAAAACAATATTCTACCTAACGAGATAATATAATATTCTTTTTTATTTTCCTTCATTATTATTCTATAATTTTCACACGAAGATTTTATAGTTTTTTGAATTGACGACGAAACAGATGGGTGGTGGGGAGTGACTTCAAATAAATAAGTTTTTATTAAGTACGAAATAAAGAAAAAAGGCATGGATTAAGTGTATAGATTAATATCAACAATACGCGTTTTATAGTTGATTTTTTTTACTTTCTCTTACCTATGTATATATGTAATATATATATAGAGAGAAAGTATTGGTTTCATGTCAAAAATTCGATGTCGAGATTTTGATGGATCTTCACGTTTTGAGGTCCCCTGAATCCAAAAAGTGGTTTTCGCGACATGGTCTGTCTGTGGGTGGGTGGGTGGGTGGGTGGGTGGGTGTGTGTGTGTGTGTCCTTTTTTTTTTTTTCTTTTTTTTTATTTTTTTTTTTATTTTTTTTTGTTTTCCCCCTTTCTCCTCTCCAAAAAAAAGAAAAGTGGCGGGATAAATATATTTTTCCCATATTATATTTTCATTTGAATTCAATTCCCCCTCTGCAAAAAAAAAAAAATGACAACAAAAAAACTGAAGAAACAAGCACAAACCCACCTTTCGATTACCGAAGGTAAGAGAAAGTTGTGTGCTTGCGCCAGTCACACCAGATTTTTTAAATTGATTTGACATTCATGTTTGAGGAAAACCTGAAGCACTCACACCTTTCTAATTTTTACATCTATATATTTAAATGGCCGTAGATGCTGAAAAAGACCTTAAATTTAAAAAAAATTACATACAAGCTTCCATCTTTCTCCCATGAAATTAGTTTAATTTCTTCTCTCAAACTTTTCTTAATTAATAATTCCACCTTTAAATTCAATCATGATAATCAAGGAGGGAACCTCTCATCTTCATTCATTCATTTTCATTTTGAATGACCTTAGACAAGTGTCCATTTGGCCAGAACCTTCATCCTCAATTACCTATATTTTAGTCTTTTTATTAGATGTCATCTTAATATAGCTTTTTAACAAATAAATCCGTTCCTAATAAAAGTTAGGTAAATTTTATTACTCAAAACTGAAAGCGTGACGTTTAGACAGGGGCTTATATAAGGGGGGGGGGGGGCGAGGGGGCCCGGGCCCCCCCGAAATTCCCCAAACACATATACATATATAGGGATATACAGACATCAGCGCAACAAATTTTTCCGCAGGATGGAAAACTTTGGTTCCGCAAAGGAAAAAATGTTCCGCAAAAAATTTCGTGTAAAAAAAAATTAAGTTTCTTAAAAAAAAATTTTCCGCAGAAAAATTTTCAGTTCGCCCCCCCCCCGAAAAAAAATTTCTATATACGCCCCTGCCTTTAGATCATGAAGCAAGTGCTTTATTTATTCTAAGGGAGAGGACAGCTACAAAATTTCTTAAAATACTTTATATACTGGTATTTTATTAAATTTGATGATATTCTCTAACTTTCCACCCAGAGTCGCAGGGACTTCCTTAAATCTAGAGAAAAAATTTTGTGAAAATGTAATTAATTAAAAATAACTTAAAATTTCTTATCTGTTCCTACATATATGTACAGTATGTATATATAAATACAGTAATTGATTTCAATCTTAAAATAAATTTAAAATTTGAATAAGTGAATTAATTAGTAAAATGGATTTCAAACTAGAAATCATAAAATAGATTGTTGAATCATTTTTACAACCAATATATTTTATTAAGAGACTCGTTTTAATTCCAATATAATAAATTGGAATTACAATAGTTGAGTGGATTAGCATAATCTAATGGCTAGTACAGAGAGACCGCAGGTCCGCCTCTGACCAGAATGACATGTCATGAATTATAGTATAGACTAAAGTTATAGAGAAGGGAAGTTATAATAATACCATTGATGATGCCACCTTGGTATCTAACTAAGGAGCTATACGAAATCAAGATCGTCTGAGAATTTATTATGGAGGTCTGATAATATTAGAATAATAATATATTAGGACCTATATTAGAGAAAAGGAATGGGGGAGATGATAAGATGAAAAAGAGGGGGACTTTAATTTACTATAGAACGGCGTTTTCCAAACTGTGAGGCGCGCCTCCCTAGGGAGGCGCGGACTAGTCTAAGGGGAGGCGCGAATATTGGCCACCAAGATCAATTTTTCAAATGATTGCTAGTTTTATAAATAAAATAATAAAATTTAGAAGATTCTGGGAGGGAGGTTTTTAATTAAAATAATAAATATGAATAAATAAAAAAAATATTTTTATATAAATTTATATTTTTTAGTATTAAAAATTTTTGTTTTTGTGTTATTTTATTAAATGTGTGTGGGGGAGGGGGGCGTCATACGATTAAATATTTTTAAGGGAGGCGTTGTAACATAAAGTTTGGAAACCATTGACCTAAAGTAAGTCTCATTCGAAAATTATACTAGGTGTAAAACCCAAAGGCGGATCCAGGCAAGTTTCTCAGGGTTTTCATTTTTTTCTGACTAGACGCGAAGCTCGCCGAAAGCGATAGCATTGTTAATTATTTTATTTATTAATTAGGGGTTGAAAAATTGAAAAAAATGTTTTTTAAATTTATTTTAACTAAATCGAAGACAAATAAATAGAAAACATTCAAAAAATAGCGTTGATTATTATTTTATAATAAGGGTTGATTAGGGATTAGATGAAGGGTTGATTATTTAAGAAAGACCTTGGAATATTCCAAATCACTTGTTGACATTTTTTTCCATCTCTAAATATAAATTTAGTTAGATTAGAGCAAAAGGTATTTTTTTACTTTTAATAAAAAGGGAATTGTTATTTTCATCTTTTTATTCCTATACAAACAAAGAGAGAGACGAATTTCTTGTTCAGTCAGTCGAGCGCGTTGCCTGCCAGCAGGCGTTCTTATTTAGATGTGTTTAAAGTGATTTAAAGTGAATAATTAATATAGTGTAACCCTCCCAGACCACCCCGTCAACCAGCACACCCTCTTGAGAGTCTTATTAAAGGTAATTATTATGCATTTTATCTTTGAAAAAAAAATGATAGAAACAAATAATTTGACTGCGAAAAACGATTCTTTTGAATATGAATTTAAATATTTTGTATTTCACTAAGGGTAGAGGGAGAATATAAGCTGTTGAAAGGGGGAGGGAGAGTGAAGGTGTTGAAAAAAAATTAGTTTTTTATTTTTTTTTCTTTAAACACTCACACTTTTTTCTCATTCACACTCAACACTCACACACACATTCACACAGTTTCGCGGTGAACGCTCGCATTTCCTTAAAGGGGGAAGGAGGTATGAAGGCATTAACCAGGGGGGTTAATGCTCCATCCCTATAATGCATAAAGATATTAATACTTTTACTAAAAAATAAGTGCATTCCGTTTGAGTTAAAATTTATATTCAATATTTAGCCAATAGCATAGTTGGGTAGAAACATTTTAATGTCATTCTAAAATTTCTTATCACTGGGGCGGAACTAATTTTTGAAGATTTCGAAACTCCCATAAACAGATAATAATAACACTGGGTAACTTAGGAACCCATCGAATCCCTTGCAGAATTTTGCAGGGATTTTTTTAATTAGGTAGAAAAATAAGATATGATTAATCCACTTATAATTTTACTGAGGTGAGTTACCGCATCTTTTTTGTATATAGAACTAATCTCAATTCGGATTTGAATTTTTACTTTCTCTTACCCATATGTATAAGTTAATATACATATATATAGAGAGAAAGTATTGGATTCATGTCAAAAATTCGATGTCGAGATTTTGATGGATATACACGTTTTGAGGTCCCCTGCTTTTCGCGACATGGTCTGTCTGTGTGTCTGTTTGTGTTCAATTTAAAGCATGAAGGAATTGAGCTAGGAGGGGTGAATGTCCCTATGGAGGCGCGGACTGTCGGGGAATATTGGCCACCAGGACCAATTTTCCAAATGATTGCTAGTTTTAATATAAATAAGAATAAATAAAAAAACTATTTTTATATAAATTTATATTTTTTAGTATTAACATTTTTTGTTTTTGTAATTATTATTTTATTAAATGTTGGGGGGGGGGGGCGTCATACGATTAAATATTTTTAAGGGAGGCGTTGTAACATAAAGTTTGGAAACCACTGCTATAGAAGTCGGATTTGTTTTTTATATGGATATTTTCGATTCATATTATTAGTCTATATTGCAAGGGTGGCAAACCAACATTTTTTAACTTGCTTTATTGAACAACAATGTCGACGTTTCAGCCGATTCTTCCGGCTTTCATCAGGACATGTATTTTGTTTTCTTCTAGCTTAGAGGGAGGGGCTCTTTGCATCTCTTTGGGGACTCCCTGGGACGTGACACGAAGCTTTTGAACAAAATCAGCCCAAGAGTAGGCCTACTAGTACTTTACTTCGTGTACAATGTACTTTTTCAGTTTTGTTCGATTTTCTCAAAATTCGCTCTAAAGATTTTGATTAAAATTCAAAAATCAATTATTTTTTAGATGGTCTCAGTGGCGTAACGTGTGACCAGTCACACCAGATATTTTCCTGAAATAATTTTATCTCCAATTTTAGCCCAGAGATAATATTTATAAATAGAGGAAAACTCAACTAGCTTAAATGTATCCCTAAGCACTCATTGACATTTGTATTTATGCAAATGTCGACAGAAAAAGTATATATATATATTATAGGATCGGATACACTATTCATAATTTAAAACACAGTTTCTTATATTAGTTTTTATATAAAAAAAAAAATTATTGTGCTGATTTTGTGTATTTTATTAATAACTTTGGGGATTGAGTCGCAAATTGCCACAAAAAATTATCCAAATTGCCAAAATTTTCTTTTTTGGTTGACAAATGTCAGATAATCAATCTCACATCTGTTAATCAGTAATCAATATAAAAATAATTCTGTTGCTCTGAACTGGACCATAAAACAGTATATATATTATATATTGTTACCAATGCAACGATACTATTCTAATATAGCATTTCGTCTAGTAAAAATAGTTTAAACATTTTTTTCATAAGCTTAAAAATAACATTAATAATAAGAATAATATCCCGAGGGAAATTTATTTAGTCGTTGGTCGTCATTGGTAAAAGTCAAAAGCCTCCTCCTCTTAAGAGGCAATATGGCGGTATTTGCGATAGGGTCGTCACTCCCTGATTACATCCCGTCTGTTTCATCCATATGCCATCGAATATTAGCTCTCTCTCTTTCCCCTTCTCTCTCTCTCTCTCTCGTCGTAATAAGAGGTGACCTGTTCTCTTTTAATGGCCATCCGCCTTTGCTGTTTTACCAGTTTGCCAATCTTGTCGTCAGCAAAAAGACCTGACGCCTTTTCTATGTATTAAATAGGTCGATATAATCAAAACGTTTTTGGCAGGACTTTGACATGATTCAAAGATACATTTACATTCATTATTTATTTCACATAAATCGCCATGTTTCTTTATATGGGAGAGACATTATTAACAGTCATGCAAATTAAAAGCTATGTTTATCCTCCTACATTTTTCTTTTGCTTTTTTTCAAAAGGCTTTGTTATGGAGGAGGGACTTTGCAGAGGTTTATTTTTTTAAATTATCTAGGAATTCATGATAATATAAAAATATAAATACTTTTTGAAATTTTAGTATATAAGCCCATATACCAGTGATAATGTGTGTAGGTATCATTCAAATGATTTTTCATATCTACATTTTAATTAATATTTAACAAGACTGTGAGTGTTTTTTATTGGTGAGGCCAAACATCCCGAGACCTTTTCTGTCGATTAAAAATAAAATATAGAAATTTATATATATATTTTTTTTTTCCCAGGGAGAGTGGGAGGCTTCATCAAATTCAAAATATTAAATTGATTAAAAATTCCCCTTTAAATTTAAAAAAATCAATAAATATATATTTCAATCCTATCATTCATTCAATTGGCACTCTGTTTAGAAATCGGCTAAACAAAGTTATTATCCCTTTGAAATACGAATTCATTCACTAAAGGACTCTTTTCAAACATGGTCTATGTATATACAAGTGTGAGTTTGTCGCGCCATATGAAGCTGTCTCATTACTCCCTCTCTCCCTTTAGGCCTTTATAGAAGGCAAATACCCATCACGAAGGGTTGTTTGGATAGTGGTAGGGGGTTTCGATATGTATTACCAGCCGGCAACTTGGATCCTAATTGGACCGAGGTTGTCAAGTCAAAGATCTCGATCTATCCACAAGGGAATTTGATATATATAGTATGGAGAGAAAGAGAATTGCAGTTTCAGTATTGAAGACAAAACCGATGTTGTCTCTTTTAGCAAATCCCAAGAGATCTCCCACTCATTGGAAGGAAAATATTACGAAAGATGCGTCATATCTTGATAATGATTGTAAAGGCATCAAAAAAAGGAGATATTTTTTTTGAAAATTTATTTTAAATTGGTTGGGTTAATCCTTTTTAGATGCTTTTTAAAATATATATTCTAATTTTGCTCTTGAAATTGTTTAAAGCACACTCTACTCTTGTACTTCCTAGAAAAGATAAACCTTCACAGCCACATCCCTCCAGTTGTATATAACCACTCAATTATCTTAGGCTATTATTTTGAAGTTACACGATTTTTTTTTTCAATCAAACTTTGGAACTTCGTTTTTACTGGTCTAATATTTCTGTGTATTTATATCCTCTTTTTATTTTCTTGCAGATTACACATGGCGTGGAGAATAAATGGACTAGACTACTAGAAAAAAAATGACCAGTTCGTCAATGTAAGTAAATTTAAATTTTTAAAATTAATAATATAAATTTTTTCGATTTTTGTTTGCCTTGGTCTTCTCAAAAGATTTCTAATATCAAATTTAATTTTTTTTATTTTTCCCTACTTTCTCTATTTTTTCGTTTTGATTATGTTCCAATAAAATTTGATAAGAAATAGTATTTTAAATTTTCTTATAATTTATCATTAAATAAACTTGATAAAGCATTTTAAATAAATAAGCTTAGAGGTGACTTTTCATATAAATAAATTCTCTCTATCTTCTTTGGATTATTCTTTTTTAAGGAAAATTTTTATTTCATTACTATAAAAAATATAGGCCTATTTATTTCTTTGCCGTTCGTTCTTCATTGCTCCTCAGTTGCTACTTGGTACAATTTCTTACTGGTTCAATGAATCCTTCCCCAACATTTTGTTGAAATTAGTATGTCTAGTTATAACTTGTAGGTAGGCGAACGGCCAATTCTATTAGGGGTTTAGTTGGTGTATAATCTAGGAAATAAATAATAATTGGCCATTATTAATAGCCTACTACTTCCACATCTTATTTGCTTTTTTGTAACCAATATATTTTTGGGCTTCAAGACGGAAAGAAATTAAAATAAAAAAAACTTCCTCTTTCCTAAGGTCCAGGGTCTCATCAGGCCTACTTGGTTTTCTATCCTCTTTGCCTTTGATTTGAAATCCAATCAAATTAAATTGGCAATTAGAACATGAAATGCAAGATAGAATGTCATCAATGAGAGCAAAACCCCATAAGGCCCCATCAGATCAACTAAATAAAGTAAAGATGGGCGGAAGAAAGAGAAGTCGGTCGATAATTATTCAATTAAATGGGCAACTGGTCGACAACTGGCAGGATACATACGAGGATGGCACACGTCGTCGACAAATGGTCGTTTCGATCGACATCGGCATCGAGTGACAGGTGTTGGCGCGTATGGCGCGATATCGGCCCGAAATGGAAAAAGGGCGGGTGTCGGATAAGGGAAGCCCATTTGGCCGATATACACACACACATACATACATAGACACACATTACTAATATGTACTATATAAGGGTGGCCAAACAAGCCGCCTGGCCGACAACTGCACCAATTACACAATGGATCAAACACCAACTGCAGTTGAGGGTATGCAGCTGAATTAGCCGGAGGCACAACGGGGAAAGAGTTACCCCCGTCAAGCCGGACGCACCTTGGCTCCTTCGAAATTTATTTATTAATTATACACCGTGGAAAAAGAAATTCAAATTTCTAAATTAGTTAATCTTATCTTATTATTAGAATGAACCTCCCTGGCTATTTTATCTGTTATAAGGGATGATTCTGACAAGCAAAGTTTTTTTTTTTTTTGTAATGTAGACATTTTTATTTGATTTTGTTATTATCTCGTATTTATTTATGTCTTTTAGTAAAGTAAAGCATTTGTTTCATGTTTCATGATTTCGCGAAGTGGCTAACTTCTCGTCTTAGGAGAAAAAAAATTGGTTAATTAAGTTCGATAAAAAATAGACAAAAGAAAATTCAAATTTCAAATTTCTAAATTAGTTAATCTTATCTTATTATCGTGGCACCATCAAATTTTATTTTCCATTAGTTTTACAATTTTTTTTCTCTTTTATTAAAATTACAGTAGAGTAGTAATAGAAGCGGTTGAGAAAAATCCAATAATCGATACTTTCCAGCGGGCGTTCAACAGCCTTTTTCATCTGGGTCCCCTATCCAGATGTTGAGCGCTGCTTGGTATTGCTTGTTGACAACTTTCTTAATGTTATTTATATTTTCCATTTGACCCTAGTTCTTTTAATAACAAAGCTTATCCAAGGGCCAGCTACTTGATCATGAATGAATCAAAGAACCGGTTCTTAATTCTCAGGGTGGAAATTTTGCAGTTCCCCTCTTATAGTTTTCCCTTTAAGATTTTTTTTTTTTTGGGCCCCTTTAGAAATTTTTAAGTAGAATAGAAATTAGAACAAGAATCCCTGCTTAAATGTAATTGATTTAATATTGATATAATATAAAAGAAGATAGTCACCCCCCTCCCCCCGTAGCCGAGAGATTGTGACAAAAGTCAATATTGATAACCTTAAAAGTCAAGTGGTTTGGATTCCAGGCAGCCCGATGCATATTTATTTAAATCAATTGGATACCAATTTATATAATAAATAACATAAGTGTCGTTTATAGTCTATAACAGTGCTACTTAAACTTTTTGAAATCTCGGCCCCCTTGGAACCCAAGTCACTATCTCACGCATCCCCCCCCCCCCCTATTTTTAAATTCAAGTTGGTTTAAAAACTATTTATAATTTTATATTTCGTACATGCATACACTTACTAGCCAGTGCATTTACTAATTGGCATTATTTGTGTTGTCAGTAGTTTCATCGAGCTGAATGCCAAAGCGTAAAAATAATATTTCTTTAATATTATTACTTTCTTTTATTTTAAGATAAATCTCTTTTTTCAAAAAATAATAAAAAAACGCGTTCAAGTAAGGCATAAAAGATTATCAGTATATTTTTTTAGAAAAGTTTTTCTCCCATTCACCCACTTTAATATCCCTATTTTTTTTTATTTCCCAAAATGATAAGCTTTTAGATAGAATCCTTTTAGATAAGGGCTTATAGGTTTTGAATATAAAATTGAAAATCGTAGGACATGTTTATTTAGAAAATTGATCGGCGGGTCGCTAGAGTAATGCTAATGAATGCGTCGGCTGGAGGCCACGTGTCCCTCGGTCTGCGAGGCCACTAGGGGTTTCAGCCACCTGGCCTGGATTAAGAGTGTTTTAAGGGGGTGCATGCTTGCTTCCTCATTAGAACCCCGAATAGATTTCCCACAGGAATCAACCCTAGACAAACTTGTTCGTCATTTGCTCTCTCACGTGGCCTTAACAAAAAAAAAAAAAAAACAGCCGTCCAATCAATTGATTAAAAAAATAAAAGAGATCTGTATAAAAAGTTTAGAATCTTCTAAAAAATGTTTTTATCTTGTCGACAAAATTTTTTTTAATTAACAGAGATCTCCGTTTATTACCCCAAGTTGCTTTCAAGTAATAGGTTGGACTAGTACCTAGTTATAGATCTTGAAATATGAAATTAATCGGTTAACAGGGATTTAATCTCGTTGATTTTGTTTTTTTTTTACTTTCTCTTACTTCTATATATGTTAATATATAGAGAGAGAAAGTTTTGGATTCATGTCAAAAATTCGATGTCGAGATTTTGATGGATATACATGTTTTGAGGTCCCCTGAATCCAAAGAAGTGGTTTTTTTTTTTTTTTCACCCCCCCCCCCCCCCTCCCCCCCCCCCACCCCCCCCCCCACCCACCCATCCACACCCCCCGGGACCCCAGACAACACAAAAAAGAGAAGAGAAAAAGAGAAGAGAAAAAATATGGGGTGGGGGGGGGGGTATTTAAAACAAAAGGAAGCAGAAAAAAAAAAGAAAAAAAAAAATCCGGGGGGGGGCGGGCCCACCACGGGGGGGGGGGGGGGGGGGAGGGACGCCCCCCACACACCCCCAAACCCGGGGGGCAAAGAAGTGGTTTTCGTGACATGGTCTGTCTGTCTGTCTGTGTGGGTGCCTGTCTGTCTCTCTATGAACGAAATATCTCAAGAACGAAAAGAGCTAGGAGGTTGAAATTTTATATTTAAGCATGGGCACAGAATACAACTTTCTCTTACCAAGATGTAAGAAAAAATTGTGTTAAATTGATACTAGCGACCGTTGGCACTAGTTGAAACATATTTAAATAGGTAATATAAATTATACGCAAGGTTATTTGTTTCAATTCATTGTGTGTTGTGCGATCAGTCACTCCCGATTTTTTTTATATAGGCCAAGTTCCAAATGCTATCCGGGGCGATAGTTTGCTTTATTAAAAACAGTCAACTTTCTTTAGAAATTCTATTTCTTTAAATTAAACTCTCAACTAAATGTGTCATTCTACAAAAATTGAACTTTATTTTTCATCTACGTTCCGAATGATCCATCCGGGACAAACGTTCGTTTATAAGTAAAGTACGATTTTTTAGGTGTTCATTTTCTTTGAATTAAAATCCCTGATAAAAGGTGCCAAGAATATAAAAATTCGACTTGCTTTTCTTACAAGAATCGACTTGCATACCACACTTAGCCTTCACCAGCATATAGAATCCAACGTGAGTTTAGTAGTGAGAGGATTTCTTGCGAGGCAACAAATCCGCTGCTCCTAGGAAATTTAGTACTGAAATAAGAGAATTAATTCGGAGGCTACTTAATTACATCTACCTAATAGGTAAATTTCTTCTCGATATTTACATTAATCTTATTTATATTATTTATTATATGATAGAAAACCTGGTGTGGTCATCAGATGTACTTTTAATTCAAAATTTTACAATCTAATTATTAGTAATACTAGGATCAGGGGTATAGCCAGAGGGTCCGAACCCCCCTAAAATGTAAAAAAAAATTATAAGTAAATACTGTATATATACTTGTATATGGTGGAACATAATATATTTTAAATATAATAATGTTTAATGACTGGAAATATATTGAGGAAGGATATATGAGGCAGCCAAGAAATAAAACGCTCTCGATTCCCTTTGAATGTCCAGACGTTTCGGGCAAAATTTATTCGCCCATCCTCAGTGAACTCTAGAATAGAATACATATAAGTGATGTTGATAAAACAATGACAGATGACAATTTTCATTATTAATGAGACTCACATTCTAGTGGGAGAGAGTTAAGTCTCCTTTGGTATACATAGTTGTTGTTAGGTCCTACTACGTATTCTATTTAATGTAACAATATGATGATAAATGAGTTTTTGTTGTTAAAACTTTTTGCTATTTTCATAGTCAAGATACAATCAAGTAATGCAACTATGTATACCAAAGGAGACTTAACTCTCTCCCACTAGAATGTGAGTCTCATTAATAATGAAAATTGTCATCTGTCATTGTTTTATCAACATCACTTATATGTATTCTATTCTAGAGTTCACTGAGGATGGGCGAATAAATTTTGCCCGAAACGTCTGGACATTCAAAGGGAATCGAGAGCGTTTTTATTTCTTGGCTGCCTGCATTTATATCCTTCCTTAATATATTTTAAATTTTATAAAGGCCTACTTTGTGAAATTATAATTCTTTAAAATTTATTCATTTAAGAGGGGAATAACTTCTCGATTCATCTGAATCCCCTCCCCCGAAAAAATTTTCTCGCTTAGGTTAAATATCAAATGTGAGCTTTGGACGTTTTTGAGATTAGGATTTTGTGTTGAAAACATGTATTTTCCAGCAAATTTCCTCATTGATAGGAGACGTGACTAAGCACCTATTGTAAATTTTTTCCACCTCAGTTTCTCCTACTATCCTTAAGCCTACATACTGTATGGCTTAAATAAAATCATCGGACTGCCTGGGGTCCGAACCCGAGATGTTTGGTATATGAGGTTAGCACGCTAACCTCTAGACCAGTGGTTCCCAACTGGTGTGCCCCGGCACCCAAGGGTGCCGCGAGAATGCCTAAGGGGTGCCGCGAGATATTTAGATAAAAATAAATAAAATAAAGAGGAGAAAAAATGAAGTTTTGCTAAAAAAAAGGTCAAATGATTAAAATGGAAGCGGCTAAATTTTCCGTAGGTCGGAAACAATTAAGCTTTGCCAAAAAAAAGGTCAAATGATTTTCACGCAAGGAAAAAAAAATTTGCCTCAGGGCGGAAAAAATTTCGTTTTGATAGGGGAAAAAAAGGAAGGGTGCCGCTAGTGTGTTATATTATTCCCAACGCACCTTTGGGGTGCCGTGGACTTCAAAAGGTTGGGAAACGCTGCTCTAGACCATGGCCCGAGGGCCTTTTTCCCAGTATATTAGCTTTATTTAAGAAGAATGAGATGGTTTTGAATATTTGTTGACTTTTTTATTTTGTTGAGAAAGTATAATAATTATCTTAAGGCTATACTAAAATTAGATAGAATTTCTTTATTTGAGAAAGAATATTTTGAAATTTGATCCCAATATCGCTTTATCTGTAACAAAAACCTAAAGCTAATAGTTTTATTTTTTTAATTCTCTAGTTTATAAATCAAATTTTGGCAAATCGACATAAGTTTCATTTTAAATTATCGTATTACCTAATGCCTCTTATCTAAGAAATATCACTCTTTCATTACAAGGTCAAATAAATAAATTTATTATAAATGACACTTAGTTCAATAATTTAGTCTATTCACATAAACATATTCATAAGCTTACACTCGTTTGGAACGTGGATTGGTGATGAGGAATTAGTCGAACTAATTAACCCTATTTTTCCTCTTCCAATTTTATTCTATTCGATACCTAACTATACTTTTGTCTCATTAATTGATGACATTTTTTATTCAGATCTCGCAAAGTTTATTAAATTAATTGGCTATCGGCTTCTCTTTCAGACTAATACCTCAAGTATCACACATTCCAAGTTTAGAATAACTCATATTCCAAAATGCAATTTTATAGTTATTATAGATACAAATTAAAAACACGAGGGGATAAGTTTCAAAATATTATATATTGATACAAACGCTCGATATGTATTTCGATACGCTAAAAAATTCACTTCGTGTTTTTAATTTAACTAATTATATTCAATATCATAATATTTCAACTCAAGCCAACGGTTATCAGTTTAATTTTATAGCTATAATCTATTTGCTATCTTGTGTATTCTACGGCCTTTTAAAAATATTGGAGTAAAATTTTTTTAAAATACGATATTTTACTTACAAAAAAAAAAAAAAAAAAGAGAATAAAGGATACATAAAAAGGGAAATTTTATTTCAATGAATGGCAAAATTTCAATTTTTTCTCCATTTTATTATCTTTCATACTTTCATATTTATGAAATATCATCTTAAAATGTTTCTCCATAAAATACAATTTTTTTTACTATAAAAACGATAGGGTCTGACTCTACGGTTCACTTTTTACCGCCCTTCTGCAGTAATGAATCTCAATTTCGTCTAAATCAGCAATTAATGATCCAATCTGACCAGACAGACAGCCGGCGAGTCAGGCATGTCACTTGCAGACTCCTCTACGATATTTGACTCCTGTCGCCGATAATCTTTATAGATTGGCCATTTCGCAGCTTCCCTTTTTATCTGCACCCCTCTTATCAGGGCGGTTCCTCCCCCGAAACGGCATTGAAATTTAAATCGGATCGTTTCTCGCCCTGACATCTGCTGTCTCCTGAGAGTCTTCATCTTTCCCAACGATGCTCTAGGATCTTTTTTTCCTCTCTAGCAATCTTGTTTCCTTCCTATTTTGTCTCTTTTTTTTAAATTAAATTTTCATATTAATGGAATTTCTCTTTAAAGGGAAATAGAAACTAAGCAATTGTTTCTTATTATAAATTCTAGATATCTTTATAATTTTTGTACTGTAACAAAAAACTTATATAAGAGTATTGCAATCGCACAGAAACGAAAACACACGTTTCTATAGAAGGTCCGTTGAGCCTGAAAAAATGTGTAGCTCACCTATTTAAATTTTTTCCTTCATCTGTTTTTCTTATCTCTTTTTTTCCCCCACTTTCTCAATCAGACAAAACAGTTTTTACTTTCTCTTACCTCTAGATATGTTAATATATATATAGAGAGAAAGTATTGGATTCATGTCAAAAATTGATGTCGAGATTTTGATGGATATAGGAGAGAGATCCCCTGAATCCAAAAAAGTGGTTTTCGCGACATGGTCTGCCTGTCTGTCCGTCTGTGTGTCTGTCTATGTGTCCGTCTGTGTGTTTGTGAACAAAATATCTCAAGAACAAAAAGAGCTAGGAAGTTGAAATTTTATATTTAAGTTAGAGTTAGGTACCCCCCTGGGACCTAACACGAAGCTTTTGAACAAAATCGGCCAAAGAGTACTAGTACTTTACTAATGTACAGTTTTTTTTTTTTCGATTTTCTCAAAACTCACTCTAACGATTTTGATTAAAATTGGAAAATCAATTAATTTTTAGTTGCTCTTTAAAATGTATATTCTCATTTTGCTTTCAAAATTGTTTGAAGACCGCTTTAACTCTTGTACTTCATAGAAAAGATAGGAGAAATGGTTACCATGGTAACAAAATATAAATATTTTCTCATGTTTATAAATTTTACGACTTTCTCTTACTATAGGCAAGAGAAAGTCGTGTGCTGTGCGACCTTCCCACCAGGTTTTTTCCTACTCAGGTTATATAATGAATATTAGTAATTGTTATTAAATTAGATTGGTAGAGTGGATTCTGTAGATAAGCTTATATTCCTGAGTTACAAACAGCTCAGGTAAAATGTAACTTCTTCTGTGATGAATGTATTCCTGCTTCATATCCTGAGCGATAAATGATATTGATTATCAATTAATTTAAATAAATATGGACACAATCTAAATATTATCATCTGGTGCCAAAATGATATTACTAAAATAACTTAAAGTCTACGGTAATTATAATATTTTTTACTCAATGACTTGTCTAGATTGAAAAACGCTTCTCTAAACACATTACAAAAAAAAGAGAAAGTAAAAAAATGTTTAACATCCCTTAACAAAGGTTTTTCAAAAAGGGTGTTTAAAAAAAAAAATTATCGTAAAAAATAATTACATTAATAATCATTAAAATAATTATATATTTATATGCATGCATGTTTTCATTTGATTGCGTTTCACAAGTTTTAAATTATTTAAATTTCTAACTCTACCATTTTACAAAAGAAAAAAAAAATTAAGTATTTTTTTTTATTGATATATATTATATAGAGATTCGTGTTTTTGTCAAATTGACAGACATTTGAGCCCTAAAGATTCACTTTTTTTTTTTTTTTTACAAGAGAAAAATTTCATAGTTATTTCAGCCAGATGTTTTGGTGAAATTTATAAATTTATATAATTAAATGATTAAAATTGTTACTCTACCCTTCTAACTACCCCGGGGGCTCGAAAAATTAAAATTCCCTCTAAAAAAAAAAAAAAAAAAAAAAAAAAATAGATTATACATTCGAATCATTCAAAAAAATTCAAGGTGTAGAAAAAAAATTCACCTTTCATTCATCTGTTTAAACTAATTATAAAAAATTTTCCCGAAGGCTATTTTCAAGATTTATGTTTTTATAAATGAAATACCTATTATAAAGGATATTAGAATTATTAATAGGATATTTGAAAAGCATATATTGTATTTATATTAACATAAATATATCAAAACACTAGAAAAAAAAACTCTATAAAGCTATTTTTTTTCCAACATTTTTTTGGTATCTATAATTTTTTGACGTGTCAACGTCTTACAAATCATGTGTCTATCGTGCCCGGTTAGGAAGGCATGCACTAAAAAGTTTAGCGGCTTGAATAACTCCTCTGTCTTAAGAGGTATAATTATGATGAATATACGGTTAAAAAGAATGATTTTTCAGCTAAAGATTTCACCATTTATTTTTTTCCTATCATTTCATTTTACCGCGCTGGGGTAAATTCTAATTTGAAATTTTAAACCCCTGTATTTTCTCTAACTGTCGATCTTCTCTGTTTTGAATTGGTACACATTTCTTACTTTGGTGCCCTGGAAAATGATGACGATATTGATTAAAGCCACTGGCATATATTTAATAAGGAAAAAATCTATTTTACTTTAGAGTTTTAAGACGTTTCGATATCCCAGAGTTTTCCACTCTACTTAATCTAAATTATCTATAGTATGTGTGTATGTCTCTGTTTGTGTGGGTACATGTATCTATGTTTAATTTTAAAATTTTTTATAATTCTCTTTTTTTTCCCTATTCCCACTCACATACACATTTACACAGTCTTTTCGGCAAATCAGGCCATATAAGACTTTACGATACTCCTATTTTAATAATATATATGTATTGGGGTCCAGACATATTCATTTAAACCATTTGGTATCCAAATGGCTTAAATAAAATCATAGGACTGCCTGGGATCCGAACCCACGCCCCTTGGTATAGAAGGCTAGCACGCTACCAACTATATCACGGCCCGATGACTAATTCTCTTTGTTGGTCTATTTCAGATTTCCAATTTGAAACTTGCCCGAATTCGTCTACGTTTTGCCAGAGCTGCCTTCGCATGGCCAGCAGGGCTGAGGCACTCGGCTTCGGCTCCAGGAATCATTTTGGTGAGTACAATTATAATTTATGATTAATGTTCACATCAAGGGTTAAAATATAAAATAGTATGAAAATTTCTGAGAGAATTCCATTATTTGCATAATAAAATGCCTAGGCGGTGATGAACTTAAAAGATATAAAATGAACTTGATTCCTTGTGTATCTTTCTTCTTTGTCGACTTTTCGGTAATTAACAATCACTCTTCTTCAGGACATTGAAAAGTTTCATGCTTGTTCAAGCATCTAGTATCTAGTATATAAAAAAATTTGGTGTGACTCCAGTTCTTATTGTCTGACAGTGAGATATAGTCTACCTGTTTCCGATTATATATTAGAACCCAAGAGGTTAAATTTATACAATCATATAAGAAAATATTTTTTTTGTTACTAGGGGTCGTCCACATATTACGTAACGCCTTTTTTGACGATTTTCTAGTCCCTCCCCCATGTCACAGTGAGTCACATACAAACAAACCCCCCTACAAATATTATGTCACAACATAGAACTAATCCCTCCCCCCCAAATAAAGGTTCATTTTACCTTTTTTTTAGTTAATTTTCCCACGTGAGACCCACCTGACTCAAATAATCACTTCATCTTTCCCTGTTATGAAAATCATTCGACCTTTTTTTTCATGAAAAACTCGAAATGAAGTTTTTGAAGTGATTGCCTATTTAATAAAAAAAAATTTGATTTTCGGTTTAACTCTGGTTTATTTGTAAAACTTACAACGTTTCGGCCACTCATTCTGTGACCTTCTTCAGGCACCTGAACCTGAACCAAAAATAAAATTCTTTGATTAAAGATAAAAACTGTGAAAGCCTAAACTCCAAAAAAAAAGATAGCAATACTTTTTATATATTACATACTCGTATATAAGTAAAAGGAAATAAATAACGCTCTAAAAGAATTTTATAATTTTTTTCCCTATATTGTTTTCCTTTAAAAGATTATAAATTTAAATTGAGAATGATTTTCTCTTTAAATAAGAATGAATTTAATTTTTCTATAATTTAATTCTCTTAAGTTAATTTTGACTCATCCAACGACATGTGCTTACAAGGACGTTTGCAAAAAAAAAAAAAAAAACTTGAATCATAACAAACAAACTTTTCGATGATCACTGAATTGCATTAGACCCTGACAAGTTGGCACACCTGTCAGTGCTGCTGCTTTCAAAACCAAATCCGACTACCTGAAGAAAGGATTTGACCAGCAGGTACGCTAAACAAGGCGGAAATTTTTATTCGTGACATCATCCGAAAAAGGGGAACTCGAACTTTTTCCTGTCAGGTTAATCATTTCCTTGAAATTTTAAAGGTATTAAAAAAGGCACTGAAATCCAGGAAGAAACTACTAATCAATTTCTTGAAGAAATAAATATCTGAATTGTTTAGATGGGGGGGGGGTTTTTTTTTTTTTTTTTTTTTTTTTTTTTTTTTTTTTTTTTTTAATTTTATTTCAAAATTCCCCCCCCCCCCATCCCCCACCTCCAATTTATTTTTTTTTTTTTTTTAAATTTTTAAAAATTTTTTTTAAAATTTATTTAAAAAATTTTTAAATTATTTAAAAATTTTTTAAAATTTTAAAAAAATTAAAAGTCAAAGCCACAATACTTTTTAAATTTTAAAATTTTTTTTTTTTTTTTTTTTTTGGGGGGGGGATTATAAAAGCCCCGGGGCCCGCCAAGTCTCGGCCCCCCAGTATATTCTATAATAAAAAAATTTTTTAAAATAAAAAAACTTTTTTATTTTTTACACTTTTCATAAAAAAAAAATTGGACAAAAAAAAAATAAGGGGGGGGGAGGGTAACCCCCAAAAAGGGGGGAGGGAAAAAAACGTTGGGAACCACTGGTTTAGATAAACTGACATCAGTAGAGAAGGCATTAAAATGCACTAACATATTTACGAATAGATAAATTTTTTAAGCTCATATTCATTCTATGAGAAGAGGGAGTTGCAATGACATCGCGTCCTGTGGAAGATACGTAAAGAAGGTTCCTTCTCAGTAATGCCTTCTTCTATAGGAGTAGGCTACACGCCGGTGCTGAGGGAGTCCCTCCTCGCTATCATAGGAGAGGTTGGATAACAGGAACAGGGTGGAACCAGTAATAAGGATTAGTTCACTAGCTAGAAACGAACTCAGGAGGAGGAGTTGAAGGGAAATGATGTAACTTTACGAGGTGCCGGTAGATGGCTATGGCCAGAGGTCGATTGGGTTTGAGGTGTGTCTTCGTGCACGGAAGCACGTCGGGTAAATAAACTGGGATCCCGATAGGAATTTCAAATAATAAAAGCAAACGTGTGGGGTCGTAGGACCCCCGGCAGGAGCGAAGTTCCTCACGCCTTTTCCTCAACTGGCGAGCAATTTCCGGTAGATAGAAGGAAATAAAGAGATGGAGAAGGTGGGCGAGGCCTCGTTAAGACTTCGGCTAATCTCGCCTTCCTCAGCCTTCGCTCGGGCGCTGGGAACGCATTTTTGTTAGGAACGCGTTTTTGTTACGTTACATTTTCTCCCAATCCACTCTGCCTAAGCCGCGTTAAAGAACTTGGTTCCAACAATAATAATAATTTATTAAAACATGATCCATAAATTTGTACATTAGAAAGAAGAGTTTCAAAATAGATTTAAAAAATCTTACTCGAAACGATTTAGTCAACTTCTCACTCTCTTGATAATCAAAAATCTTTAACAATATGTCAGATCGTTAAACTCCTAATCATAAAATGCCTGAATATCAAAAATATTTCGCGTGATCTTAAAAGTTGATTAAATTATGAAAATTATGTAAATCAAATTATAATATAAAAAAAAAAAAATTATATGAATATTTTAGAATTTTTTTCTATTAGTTCTGAATAAATTACAATCAAAAATGATGTTGGAACATTTCATAAAAAAATTTTTTATTACTGTTTTAACAACCGAAAAATAATAAATTAATTATTTATCTCGTTCTAAAGATTCAAAATTGTAAGGCTTTACCATTTACTACCTGCAACATCTGATAGAATAAACCAAACACGCACGAGGTTAAGTAGAGATAGGATAATTTTTAGATATTACACTACGATTCTTTATAAAATCTTGACGTTGAATCACCCTAGAGAAATGGAGATCACTCTGACTCAGACCGGAATTCCGTTTCTCCGCGGGGTCCCTTTACGCCCTTACGTACTGCATTCGCAATGGCAAAAGGGAGGACCCCACCCAAAAAGCGATCATATCGCGTGGGAAATGATTGAATATGGACATGGACAAACTCCCCACCAATTCTCTCTCTCTCGAGCCATTAACTCAACGAAAAAAAATAACAAATTTAATGAATCATAAAGTCATTCATTTCAATGTCAATATTTTTGTTTTGGTCACGTTCCGTGGGAGACACTTTCATTTATTTTTGTGTGGTCCCGAAAATCCCCGTTTGCTAAATCCTTTTCTGTTAATTTAGGCCAATCTGTATATTTTTTCCGGTGGCCTAATTCTACCTGAGTTGATGGCTCTTACGGTCCTTGTCAACAACACAAGACGGCATTCATTAGCAGTCCGTGTCAATCAGTTAATGCACCTGGTTTCTTCTTTGCCACATCTCATCTCATCTCATTTGCACTCATTCACATTCACGCAATTATAGAATGAATTTCTCCCAACCACAACAGAGCCAAGATAAATAAAATATACAAAGAAAAAAAAAGAAAGAAGTGCAATGCAATTTCCGGACAAATTTTTTTACTCATTATCTCTCTTTACTCAGCAGAATTATCTATAGAAAACTGATGACAAAAACAATAGTAATGGATAGATCAACTTTTACTTTCTTAAAACCTTTTATATATTTAAAAAAAGAAAATCACGATTTTAAGAACCTATTTATAAAATTTTAAAATTATTACAGAAGGCTTAATCTTTTCCTCAATATTACGGAAATGAATGGACAATTTGTCATTTAAATTAAAAATCTTTCATCTATTCATTTGCAAAAAAAAAGTTAACATTTTTTTTTAACCATAATTTTCCAAAATCTTTAAAATTACATTTTATTTTATCAAGTTAATCCTTTGTACTCTCTTGATTATTTTCAAAGAATCTCGTTTATTGTTAAAATTTGTGGTTTTGTTGTAATCATAAGACTTAGATGAGAGTCTGGAGCTTTTATGGGAAAAAGTTCTATTTTTTTTTAATAAAAATTTTTTTTCGGCGAGGCCATTTGACTTTATTAAATAAATGTTTAAATACATAGTAACGATGGCTATCTGACGTTCAACACGCCGATTGCTCGGGGTCACCAATTCCGAGCTTTCGCAGCTCTTGGCATAGCTTAACCGCATCGTTTGTGGTGACCGTTGGGTTGCTCTTCCCAGGCCCCAGCTCTTTTCTCTATTAGGAAAAAGTTTAGTGGGTCATAGAAATTATTTGGTGTTTGCTGTATATTACTATCTATGTTTTATTAAGTATCTCATAGACAGTTACTTGATATTTTTCCCATATGTTCGACATCGAATTTTTGACATGAATCCAATACTTTCTCTCTCTATATATTAACTAATATAGAGGTAAGAGAAAGTAAAAACAGTGAGTTAATTAAATTTCTTTTTAGCATTTTCATCACTCTGAGTATTCAACTCAAGGGTGCCTTTTTATTACTAATTACATTCGAAAATTATCTTGTCCATTCGAGATTATTATCTTTGATTAATCAAATTACAAAAAAAAAAAAATATTCCCATAAAACTGAATTAATAATAAATAAAATTTCAAAAAAGCATCTATTAATTGTTCATGTTCATTTGGTTACCCTTATTTATGCGCTTGTATAATCTATGAGAAATTCATTTAATAAAACGTCCATCTGCTCGGCGTTTTTGCAATTAGGGTGGTGTTTTTCGTAGAGCCCACGTGCTTTCCCACGGGCTTGACACGTGACCGAGTCACGTGGCTTGTCGATGTCGCCCTTTTAGGCCCAAGCTCGCCCTTTTTTTTTAATGCATGCATCGAACTAATGGAGGTCGGCCACACGCCTTCTTAATGAACTGATCTAGTTGCACTCGTTTCATTAGACTCTTTCACGAGGAAGCCTTTAATGATCTCTGTCTATAGATTCTTTATATGAATCATAAAGAGATATATCATTTGTTCTTATTTATATACCAAACATTTTTTTTATTTTTAAATATAGAAAGCAAAAATCGAGTATAAAAAAAAATCTGGTGTGACTGGTCGCACCAGATTTTTTGTGTTGAGATATATTTAGTTTCAGACAGTAAGATTACAGTACATTTTAATTCAAGATGTAAAATTTATGAACAGAAATATATTTATATTTCTATTACCATGGCAACCATTTCTCCTATCTTCCTCCTATCGAGTACAAAACTTTATAAAATTTCATTAGCAAAATGAGAATATACATTTTTTTTTATAAAAAAAACATTCACACTTTTTTCTCATTCACACTCACACTCACACACACAATCACACTGTCTTTTTCTGCAACTCAGGCCATATAAGACATTTCCGATAACCGTTATTAATTTAATATACATATATGGGGTCCAGGCATTCTTATTCAAGCCATTTGGTATCCAATTGGCTTAAATAAAATCATCGGACTGCCTGGGGTCCGAACCCGCGACGTTTGGTATACGAAGTTAGCACGCTAACCTCTACACCAAACCCCGAGGGTAATATACATTTTAAAAAGCATCTAAAAATCGTTGGAGCGAATTTTGAGAAAAAAAAAAACAAAAAAAAACTGAAAAAGTACATCAAGAAAGTACTAGTACAGTGGTTCCCAAACTGGGGGCGATCGCCCCCCAGTGGGCGATTTGGGTTTTCAGGGGGGCGATAAATAAGCGGGGGCGATTGGGGGGGGGGGGCGATGAGTATTCAAAGGGAGAAAAATTATTAGTTTACTAAAATTTAAAAAAATAAAAATCAAAGAGACAAATATCCTATTTACAGGATGGTCAGGATAGAAGAGGACAAAATATTATCATAAAAATAAAATAGTCTGAAAATAATTCCAATCTAGAATTGAAACGTCACTTTTAGCTCAAATCTTAAAAATTCAATTAAAAAAAATCATTTTCTTGAAATTTTTTTCCTCAGGGAGCCCGGGCCCTTTAAGCTCAAATCAAGTTTGATCTTTTTCACGACTCAGGATAGTTAAAAACGCAGATTTCAGTGGCTAATTTTCAAAAAAATTTTCCATACTCCCAGACCCCTCCGCAAATCCTGTGTCCTCGATAAATCTTTTTTTTTAATTTTAAATTTTATATAACTTTATTTAAATAAGTATTGTAAGCTATGTATAACTATTTCAAAAGTTGTGTCAAAAACTGTGTAAAAAAGTGTTGGCATGAAGGCCACAATAGCCTTTTACATACTAAAAAAAAACTAAGTTTTTTTTTTTTTTGGGGGGGCGTATTAATAAGTAGCCCCGGGGCCCGTCAAGTCTGTCTGCGGCCCTGTATATAGACCTACGGTAATAAAATTGTTTAAAATAATAAAACTGCTTTATTATTTACACTTTACTTCAAATTAAAATTAGGCATACAATGAAAATGTAAAGGGGGGCGATAGGTGATAGACAACCTCCAGAAAGGGACGATGGGTCAAAAAAGGTTGGGAACCACTGTACTAGTACATTTTGGCCGATTTTGATTAAAAGCTTTTTTCACCCCTTGGAGGGGGGGGGGAGGGTGCCTAATTTAAATAAGAAAGTAAAACAAAGTTTACAATATTTATTTCTTCTTCTTCTTCTGTCCTCGCCATTATTAATCCCGCGGTGCGGGGTCGGCGGACAATATTTATTTATTAAATATCTTTAAATTTACATATTAATTTGACAAAGCTTAAACTAATTTCTTCTTAGCAAGGCAAGAAAAAATTTTACAAAACACTATTTATAATTTAGAATAAAATAGGATTATACTATTTATTAATTCATATGAAATCTTCTATAAAAGTATAATTAGGCCTACTCATCAAAATAAAATTTTCTATACATATAATTGAACCAAAAAAAGCATCACATTCTCTAAATGAATTATTACTTTAAGAAAATCGTAATTTGGGTAGGGCTTGAATAATTTTACTTTTTTATTAGGTAATTAACTCATTCTAATATAAAAAATATTAACACCCTTCGATTCTATCAATAGTGAAGGTGATCTTTTACTTAATTAAAAAATTATTTTTTCCCATGATGCCTTTTATACTTTTAATTACAAACTAATAAATAAATCTTGGCATATTAAGTGTAGATTGCAATTAAAAAGGATGAATTGTTAATTTAATTAAAAATACAATATTTAATTAAATGTTATTCATTCAAATTAGCAATAAATCGAAATTATCGATTTTAATTAGATACCCCTACATCTTCATTGCTGTTTTGTTATTTTGAAAGATTTATTTTCTCTTTATTTAAAAAAATAATTAAGAAAGACTATAAGAATGATAAGGACAATATAATTTTATGCTTATCCTCTGCACAATTTCCAATAGTTCGAAACGCAGTGTATCTATTTATTTAAACAGTTGGGAATTGCTTCTCGGGCAAACCATCGTAAATAGCCCTTAATTATAATAAAAATTAATTTTACATATTTTTCAACCACAAAGAATCTCATCTTTAGCTCTGAAAGTCGTTGAATCAGCGTTAGCATTAATTTAGCTTAATAATAATTCAATTATTTTTTAGGATGCTCTTTAAAATTTTGAAGCACGCTTTACCCTTGTATTTTATTAGAAAAAAGAAATGGTTGTCTAACAAAATTTAAATATTTTTCTATGATTATAAATTTTACATCTTGAATCTAATATATTGGCGGAAATTAAATATATGTCGAAACCAAAAATCTGGTGTGACAAGCACACAATGCAACTTTTAATTGTCTAAGCTAAGAGAAAATTGTGTGCTGAGCGACCAGTCACACAAGATTTTTTTGAATAACTTTGGATAATTTTAGATATGCGACCAGCCACACCAGATTTTTTTGGATAACTGTGTAAATTCTAGAAAATGGAAGTGGCTTCCCTTCATCTTTCTCATAAACACTAAAAATGTGTAATTTCCTCAAAAAATATTCAGCTTTCAAAAAAACGAGTAACAATTAAAAAAGTGTTTTTTTTTTAACTCAAGCATATGTAAAAAATTTTGAGAATTTTTTGATGTTTAGAATACTTTCTTTATTTATGTCGATGAGAGAAGTGACTGTCCAACCATTTTATTAATACGTAGGAAGAGACGATGTCAGCCAAGTTGGTTGACTTTCTCTCTTACTACGTATTAATCTTTATTTATACTTGTTGGGCTTCAAGTAAATAAAAAAGTAAAAATATAAAATATACGCCTTTAGTTAGGCAACCCACCTATCATCTTTTGTTCTTTGTTATTCGCAAAATACACGAATTCATTTTTACTTTCTCTTATTTTTTTTTTTTTTTTAAAAAACATTCACACTTTTTTCTCATTCACACTCACACTCACACACACATTCACACTGTCTTTTCGGCAGCTCAGGCCATATAAGACATTTACGATAACCGTTATTTATGAATTTATATATATTAGGGGGTCCAGGCATTTTTATTTAAGCCATCTGGATACCAGATGGCTTAAATAAAATCATCGGACTGCCTGGGGTCCGAACCCGCGACGTTTGGTATATGAGGTTAGCACGCTAACCTCTACACCACGCCCCGTGGGCTACTTTCTCTTATTTATTTTTCATCAAAAATGTTTTGGTTTGGTTTTCCATTCTTTTTTTATCTAAAAATATATTTGGTCTATTTGTATTTACAAATATTGGTTGATTTTGTCCTTTACCAAATATGCTTCAATGAACAAAAACGCACAGCTCAATTCAGTCTATCCAAAATCATGAATTGGCTCAGACTTTTTATTCTAATGTGGACGACTTAAATTCGCTTCGGGAAGAGAAAGTTGTGTACTGTGCGACCAGTCACACCAGATTTTTTTTTAATTAACCAAAAATGTCCTTTTCTTCGTTGATTATTTCAAAGACTATTCAGTTTTCAAAAAAATGTCAAAGAATAAAAACTTTTTAAAATAGAATAATTTATTATGATATGAAAAAAAATTGAAAATTTCAAAATTTTGGAAAAAACTTATTAGGTAAAGTACTATTTCCAGGTGGCGTATTTACTCCAAATAGAAATCTAAAATTTTCATGTAAGGAATATACTGTTATACCAAATTTCATCGATTTGGCTGCTTGCGTTTTTAAGCAATCGTGGTCACTCACACACACAGAAGTAATTCCAAAAGAATATTCGATAAATTTTTTTGTTTTAATTAAAGCTGCGTCAATTATTTTGGAATCGTTACCTTACAAATAAAGCCGTCTCCAACAAATATTAAATAAGATTTGGTGGCTGTGAATGTAATAGATTTTGACAGGGCAAGTTCAGCCAAATAAAAAGCCTTTATATGCTTCTCGACTCCGGAGACGTTTCGAGATATTTTTAATGTCTCATCATCAGTCCGTATCGAAAATTAGCATAAAGGTAGTCATTAATATACAGCATATGTACATATAAATTTTATATAATGAATACGCCTCGAAACGTTCATGAGAGGAAATATTCTCAATAGTTGTCTCAATATCTCGAAAAAAAATATCTCGAAACGTCTCCGGAGTCGAGAAGCATATAAAGGCTTTTTATTTGGCTGAACCTGCCCTGTCAAAATCCAACAAATATTTTTCATTCAATATAAGAAATTATTTAGCAGGGTACGTCATCTTATCAAAGCAAAATTTAATTTATCAAATATTATTCCTCTCTTTGATATAAATAAAGAAAATATTTTTCTGAGTCATTCTTCAAAGTTCTCTCTAATCCTAACATAAATTGATCCATAATCAAAGTGGGGGCAGCATGGCGTGGTTATCTGAACATGATCAACTTGGCTTAGGGACGGCACATTATGCTGACACGTGTTCAAGATGATCCCGAGGGTTCATTCTTATAATAGCCCCCAGGCCTCTGATCTAATCCTAAATCGACTTCAAAATATTGCTCATTTCTGGAACAGACTAAAACAATTTTTCCATTTCTTCTAAATTTGGAAGTACACGATATTTTTTATCGTGATTGAAGCTTTATTTTCCTTATAAAAACAATATAATAGACCCTATAAACTTGCTATTTAACTCTTTAAAAAAATAAAAAGAATGGATTATGGAATTAAAATGTTCATTTTATAGACATCTCCATCAAACTGTGATTTGTGTCAGTCGACTTCTCTCATTAATCAGTCGCTCACGTAAAAGGCATCAAACCAAAAACGTAATATAAAATTTGAGTTGCTTAATTCAAATTACCTGAATTACACGACTACACTTTCTTAATTTTTATTTAAAATAGATTTTTTAATGACACTTTAAGTTGCTCTCCCTTTTTTTTGAGCACAAATAAAAGGTTTCTGCAAAGCTATCATTAAATTTCCACTTTTTTCTTGTTTTTAAATCGAATCGGTCATTTCAAAAACAACATAAGTCAACAAATTAAAATTTTTCAGGAATCAATAAAAATTGTTTAATTCACAAATAAACGAGTTTTAAATGGCTTTTTTGAACTCAATTATAGTATTTGTGGTTTAAAAGATTGAAATGTCGAATAACCTCCATCTTTATCGATATTAATAATGAAAAAACTACAAAAACTGTTCTTGACTTATGCTGTTTTAGCAAGAATCAGGGTTAGTGGTACAGTGAGCGCCACAATTAAGTCCCCACCTGATAGCTTTAGCCTTAAGTATATGGTATAGTATATGGTGTATAGTGAAATAATTTTAATGACTGAAAAGGTAAAACGTAAAATCTGGTAGGCCTACTGATGATTTTATTTTACCTTTTCAAATTTCAAATTATTTCATTATTTATCATATACTATACCATATACTTAAAGCTAAAGATATTTAAAAAAAAAAAATTTAACATATTTTTTTATTGCTTATTATTTAAAATTACACTTAAATAGTTAACATTTTTTTTTTCTTTATTTTTTGGCCTTTGACCTTGGTTATTCGGGCCCCACTCTATACAATATATCTTACAAAAAACATGATACAAAAAAACTTTTACAAAAGTGAATAGTTAGTATAAAAAAAAAAAAAAAAACATTAATATTATAGTAAACATTTACTTATTAACGTGTTTTTCCTTTTCAAATTTAAAAGGTACATGTTTTAATTTTTCATGTTTTATTATCCTTATGGTGCATAATCATATTCTCCATGATTTTCATCTGTATTACTCTACGAGGAGAGAGAGTTGCTCCGACATTCCGTCCTGTAAAGAAGGTTCCCTCTCAGTGACGCATTCTTCGAAAGGAGTCGGTGCCGAGGGAGTCCCTCCTCAAACTAGGACATCCTCCCTAGCATAGAAGTGGTTGGAAAAAAGGAGCCGGGTGGAACCAGAAATAAGGATTAGTTCACTAGCTAGAAATGACCTCAGGAGGAGGAGTTAGAGATAGGAAATAATGTAACTTCCACCGGTAGATGGCCACCGCCAGATAGGCATATAATAATAATAGAACAACTATAACCGACATCATGATACGAGTGACGTAGTAGTGCATGCAAAAACCACTTAAGTCATTGACTTATGTTGTTTATGCAATGACCGTCTATTGCGGGAGGAAGGATTGGGAAAACTTATGTAGTTTTTATCCAGAATACGCAGCTAGCTTTAAGGAAGCATTTACAGCAAAAAAATCTTATGTGGTTTTTAATATAACCGATTCATTTTGTTCTCTTTTTTTTAAACTTCTATTTAATCAGACTTTTATCCGACATTTCATTTATCCCAAATAATGAATAACCTAATTATTAAAAATTATATACCGTGCAGTAAGATATTTCATATTAATAAAAAATAATAATTTTTTTGATCCCTCAATTCTAGTGGATCTTAATACTTAATATCTATACTAGATCAAAGGATTTTGGTACAAAATTTGCCCCCTCTTTAAGGTTTCTATTTGGTTGGTTTGTCTCTAAAACGATAAACATTTTTCATAAGAATTTTGATAGCAATTAGATTAAAAGTAAAAGCAATAATTTAACTTTATTGAAATATCAGTGCAAATTAAATATGAATAGGAAAATTGAAAATAACACATTTAAACCTGTCTAATGAATATATATTGAGTTAATCGGTCTTTATATTACATTCTCCAATATACTTTAGTTGATATTCAGTTTTATAAATTAATAAAATCTATTTGAAACGACATTAAATGGTCTATAAAAAAGCCAGATCTCGAATTAGCATTGCAAATGTTCTTATGGTCTAATGCAATAATTTAATTCCCTCCAGGCTATGATATATGGCACCAACTCTATCTGTACAAGTTATCTCTAGTCTTTCGCGTTGTTTCGTCGTATGTTTGTTTCATCCCTCCTTAGGGATTCCCTGATAAATGAGTCACATCTCGTTGTTGACCCCCCTTCTTTTTTGGTCACGTGGCGCCGCGTGTTCCGGTCACGTGGCCGGAAGCCAATATACAGCCGCCAGGGTGAATGCAGACAATATTATCGAGAAAAAGGGGTGTTCAGTTACTTTACTCAGATCAAAGCTAACGAACACTATTCTTCTTTCAAGTGAACTCAGCCAAAATAAAAAATAATGCCAATAACGGATTTTTCTTTTGTCAAATCAACTTTTGTTCTAATTTTATCTTCTAAAACTAGTTTTTTTTACACCCTGGGATTTTGTATTAGACATATATTGTATGTACATAAAAAAAAACTCAACAATAATTTATTTAAAAAAAAAAAAAAACAAAAAAAAACGGATTATTCATCCTATACTTTCTCTCTACATATATTAACATATATAGTTAAGAGAAAGTATAATAAAAATGCTTTTTATCGAAGGCTTTCGGCGGGCGTTCAACAACCTTTTCCATCTGGGCCACCCATCCTGCTGTTGAGTGCGCTTTTTTGGCATTTCTTTTTGTCAAGGCCGCCAAAGATGGAATTTATCATCTCAATTTTGAAATATAAGAAATGGCAAGGAAGGCAACCCTTTAAATAAAAAAAATCTTGGGTGACAGGTCGCACAGCATACAACTTTCTCTTACCTTTGGTAATTCAAAGTATATTTAGTTTCCCACAGGACGGCACATTAGAATGTTTCTTTTCTATTAGCCTTTATTCTTCAATTAATAGGCTAATAATAAAATCTTAAGGGTTATATTTTTTTCATTTTCCAAAATAATTTAAAAAATTTGAATTGTGATTTTTTCCACTTTATAAAAATAATTTCTTTTAATATTAAAAGTGTACTTTATAATATTTCAATAATGGTTAGCATTATGATAAAAAGTAATCTCTGCTAATATTCAGAAGGTCGATGACTTTGATGCAGATGGGCGAGTGACTCTCTAAATGGAAGCTTGATCAAAGGCCTAATAGGAATAGGAATCGGGAAAGAGGAGGGAAAAAGTCTTAGGAAATGATTTCTTGAAAAGAAGTGACTACCAAGAAGTGGGAAGAACAAGTGTAGTGTCATTAGATGACTTAGAAAACTAATCAAAGAGTGATTGAGGAGAAAAATATTTATATAGATAATATAATAGCAAAGTGCTTAAGGCAGGCTAGGCGGCTATATTCTATCAATATATTTTATGTATAATTGTGGTGTGTACATCTGTCACTCTTTTTATCCGACTTCCCAATGGAATTTCTAATTGAAATTTTGCACTCCCATAGAAGACGTTAAGGAGAGTCCAGGAAAAGAAGTTGGATTCCCAAAAGGGCGAAGTTTCCCTGGTTAGTTGCAAAACCTGTATACAATTTCAGTGTGCCTAAGACGGGCTACAACTAGAGGTCATTATTTGACTGTTTTTTTCCACGGCGTGTTTATGGAATTTTTTCAATATTCTTTCTTGACTATTAAAAACATCAGGCAAGAGGTGAATATTTGGATCTTTGAGCGTCCCATTGTACCTGGTATAGTGAGTAACTAAGTTGAAAATCACATCCATGAGTTATCTCAAATTTTTATGAATATGAACAATTTTTATTGAAAACTTTTGTGTTTCAAACGTAAAATAACATTCCAAAATAGATCTTTCATAATATTTTTTAAACAGATGCTTCTAAGTGTGTCGTTAATAAATTTATTTATTTATTTAATTTTATTTAAGTATAAATAATCACGTGAAACTATGAGGTTGTGCTTTAACTTTGTCCCTCACTGTATGTAATGTTGTAGGGATTTTTTATTCAATATTCTTTTTTGACAATTATAAAAGCGACTTTAAGTAAAAGGTGAATCTATTTGATAGAAGTAAAATCAGGATATTATAATTAGTGTAATATTGCATTCAAATCTTGTTCTTTGAGTCCGAGGTTCGCTTATATTATTTTTGTTTATTTTTTAGAAATCGACGAATCGCCTTCGAGAAATGACATCGTAAATCCATGTAGAACATCCACCATCAGACATCGCCATTACGCCAACAGGCAGTCGCCACAGCAGATTCTACGAGTGTAGCAGCTACATTTAAAGTCTGTATGAACATTTACGTGGGCGTAGAGTAAGCAGTTTAGGATTTTCAAAATTTTATTTGAATAATCTTATTTCGATCTAAATATAGAATATTTTAACATAGGTGCATGGATAGGATGTTATTAATAATTCTCCCTTTACAGAGTCCCTTTTAGATAGTTGATTTAAATTCAAAATTTTTAAATTCAAAATTAATTATTTTTTTAAATTCATTTCATTTTTTATTTAAAATTACTTAAAGTTCATTTGACAAAATTAAATTTTAAACTATATTGAAGAATAGATTTTTATATTTCAGTATCCAAATGCAGTTTTTGTTTCTCAAGGTAATGGGATGGATGAATTGTGCAAAAGGTATAAGATTGGGTATAAGATGGTAATAAGTGGATCATGCACAGTACTCATTTCATCCCCTTACCCTACGCGGGATCATCTTCATCATATGAGACATTTAAAGTGTGCATGTATTATTATTTTAGCTATTATTATATAATAAAAATAATAATTAGGATTTAAGTTTTGCGTGTAGGATTCCTTTTCTATGTATACTATCTGAATGTTAATTTTAAGAATACACGCAAATCTTATTAGATTATCTAGAGAGCAATTGTTAGAGTCTATATATGGGCGCTTAATATTTAGAAAATCTCTACGCTCACGCATTTATACTGTATATAGAGATCGGGGTCTAGGCCTTCTGTGTCGGATTTCTCTGATGTTCTCTTGAATTGACGTTCAATTGCGAATTGATTCCTCATTGCTGGCATAGGGTGTTGTTGTTCGTCCCATTTAGGCTTAGGCAGGGCTCCCAGTAGAGGATCATTTCACTTTTGACCGTTGTTCAAGAGGACTAGGAGAATTCCTCTATCGCATGTTTCCCTCTTTCGCGCATTTGAGAGAAAGAGTGTTTTCTCTTTCTCCGGGGCTCTGTCAGTCAGTGCTGAGTTCTGGGCCTTGGTTGTTTCAGGACAGAATTAGTTAATGTTCAAGATGTTAGGAGTTCGTATAGGATGTTGTTAGCATTAGGGTTCTTTTTTTTCAGCATGCATCTTGAACAACGTCATTCTGTTTCTGAGATGAGCAATCAAGGGGGATCTTCAGTATTGTATTGGCCGGGCTCCCTTCCTAACTCGTGAATGATTATCAGATCAATTAACTCTGCTCTATTTTAGTTCGCTATTAAATGACATTGATTAGGCAGGCGGGCGGAGATTAATTGATCTGAGTATGTGATGTGTGTGTGTGTTCCATTTCCTCTTTTCTTTGGTTTGGGCGCGTTTTCACCGTATCGTTCGGAATTGATATAATGAAGGCTTACCTGCCTTCCGGGAGTGTTCGTGTATCGCGACCATCTCATGAAAGAAGAGGAACTTCCAATATTCAACAAGAGGAACTTCATTTTAGCATTAGATGGCCGTCCCGGTCATAGATAGTGAAGAATTAGGTTAGTTTTTAGGATCAAGAACTCGTTGAGCCGAAAGAGAGCAGAGTAAGTTAAAGAAATTTTAAATATTTTCCAATATATACTCATTTCAATCATAGAAACTAATCGTTTATTTCTTGTTTTGTTTTAGATGGTTAGGGTGTGAGTGATTGCTGAGTTCAACGAGGTTCTTCAGGCCAAGTCAACGAGGTTCTTCAGGCCAACTAACTGAAACCTTGCTTAAGTAATTTTAAATTTATCAATTCAAGCTTCTATTTTATCAATAAAAAAAGAAATTCTAATTTTTTAATTTTTCCTTTTTTAGAGACTGGGATGGAACATTTATTTATCAATCATCAATTAAAATAAATTTTTTCACTTGGAACTGAAACAAGTTCAGGACTCTACGAAAAAAAAAAAAAAAAGAATAATTTGAAGACTTCCCAGGTGGGTTTGTGAAAATAATTTTTTTCATAAAATTCTTGAAAAATTATTTTTTAATTTCCTCCTCTTATATTTGACTAGAAATTAATAAATATGCTTGTTCCGTTACTATGGACGTAGTTGTTTACTGGATATATTAATATAATCACGTAATGAATATACTGGTATGTGACGTAAGAACAAGGGCGGATACAAGGGGGGTAAAGGGGGTAATTACCCTCCCCCCTCCCCGAGATTTGAAAAAATACCTTTTGTTCGCAAAAAAATTTATTTTTAACGTAAAATTTTAAAAATTAATTCTTAAAAATTTGATTTGTATTTATATTCTGGCAAACAAGTACAGAATGCGCCTTTAAATTACTGAAATTAAGAAAAAATAGTTGTTGTGCGACGAGTCCCACCAGATTACCCCCCCCCCCGAGAAACACCTCTGGATCCGATTGCGTAAGAAATAATTAAATTAATTCGTTTATCTTTTTACATTAAATTATTTTTTTCTCTTCCTATGTATATATGTAATATATATATAGAAAATATTGTTCATGTCAAAATTCGATGTCGAGATTTTGATGGATCTCACGTTTTGAGTCCCCTGAATCCAAAAAGTGGTTTCGACATGGTCTGTCTGTGTGTGTGTGTGTGTGTGTGGGTGGGTGGGTGGGTGGGTGTGTGTGTGTGTGTTCAATTTTAAGCATGAAGGAATTGAGCTAGGAGGATGAAATTTTATATTTAGTTAACACCCCCGGGACCGAAAATAAGCTTTTAATCAAAATTGCCAAGAGTACTAGTACTTTACTGATGTACTTTTTCAGTTTTTTTCGATTTTCTCAAAATTCGCTCTAACGATTTTGATTAAAATTCAAAAATCAATTATTTTTTAGATGCTCTTTCAAATGTATATTCTCGTTTTGCCCTCAAAATTGTTTGAAGCACACTTTACTCTTGTATTTCATAGGAAAGATAGGAGAAATGGTTGACATGGTAACAAAATATAAATATTTTCCCATGTTTATAAATTTGACATCTTAAATTCTAATATATTGGCGGAAACTAAATATATTTCGACACAAAAATCTGGTGACACACAGAACACAACTTTCGATTACCGAAGGAAGAGAAGTTGTGTCACACCAGATTTTTGGTATTTGTTATGCTTGAATCCATTTCGTGGTAGATCTAAATGTCATTAATGGTTTGGTCAATTTGGTTGCCTATCTTCAAGCAATCATCTATTCATCTTATATCCCTTTTCTAATCTTTGTATATGATTCGAATACTCATCTTTAATTATATTTGAAATATTATGAATTATTGCAAATTGACCAAATAGACAAAATGTTTCAATCTCTCTTACTTTTCCGCCATATTTCTTGAATAGTAGCCTATGTTTTAAGATCGTTCATTGAAATTCGGAGGAACATGCTCAATTCATTTGTTTTACTGATAATATGCCACGTAATAAATAATGAAATTAATATGTGTATTTTTTTTTACATAAAATAAGTATTATTTGTATTTGTTATGCTTGGATCAATTTCTGAACTGTGACATTTCATTTTTAGAAATTTATATGACATTCTGGGTGATCGCTGGGACTTGAGTGAATTACTAGCTAAAATTGGCTCGAGTGCCGGCTTTTGCCCTCAGATCCTTTATCTATCTGAAAACAAGAACGGAAGAAAACTCTTCCGTTTTAAAAAAGATCTCTGAATACATGTCAAGTGTCTATACAGAATGTACTTATGATCCAAATTTCATTTTAATCTGAGATGGTGTGGTTTATAATTGTGTTGAATAGATATGGAATTACTCACGTAGTCTTTGTTTCAAACTCACAGTGACTGCGTGTCCCATACGTATAATAAAACTATTTTTTAATCCTCCAAACCAAACATTTATTTTTTATCTAGAAAATTTCATTTATTTTAATAAAAAATTAATAATATTATTTCATCCACCACCTCATAGTCCAGAGGTTAGAAATTTGGGTATCAGGGTAAAAAACTTATTTAAATTAATTGGATAACAATTGTCGATAAAGTAATAAATAAAAATTATGCATGAATAAAAGGTATCATAGAAAATATACATCAAATAATTTCTAATTTATTTGGCCTGAGATGCCATAAAGACGTAATAAAAGATTTAATTTCCTCCTCAACCTGAATGCGATTCTGTTCAACAGGCGGCCTAAGTTCCAGGCTCTCTCTGTAAATGAGAGTTTTAAATTCAAATAATAGGCCTATAAACCTTTTCTTTTTTTTTTTAATTGATAAAATCAATTTTATTAGCTTAGAAACATATGAATTTATAAAATAAAGATCTAGTGAACCTTTCTCGTATCTCTTTTCGTTCTTGAGATATTTTGTTCACAGACAGAGACCATTTTTCCGAGTTTTGAACTCAGGGCTCTAAAAAAGTGTATCATCGAAATATCGGCATTAGTAAAAGATATTAGGCCTACCTACTAAATAAAATTACGCGCCGTTTATAATAATCCCTGAATGAAGTAAGAGAAAACTATCGTTTAATTTAGTTGTTAAAGTCTTCAATTTCAACTAATAAAAAAGTTTTAACATGAGTCAATATTTGCTTTTTATGAGATTGAACTGTATTTTCATTAAGCATGGCCAGCTGAATGCCTGGGAATCCGTATTTGGAGGTGGCTCTTGATGAGATGCCCTGCAAATGCACCGAATTAGGGTTGCTTGACACGCGATCCTGTTAATAACTGTCGCCCTCATGTCACCCTCGAGGAGGGCAAACCGCCAGATACCCGGGGGAGAGAGCCCGGCCTGGAATGAAACCGAGAAAATACAATGTGAGATGAGGAGAATAAACCCTTAAGCACCCACCACCCACACACAAACACACAGACAAAGAACGATATTAAAAAGGAGAGACAATGCCGCCTCGAGACTTTTAATCTCGTCGACATGTCTATAAAAAGTCTAATAAATGTTAAGTGATGCGATAAATCAATCAGCCAATCTGGAATTAAGTTATCCGAGATTTTCCAAGCTTGCCATTTATAAATCATTCTTGATTTTTATTTTTTTTTTTTTAACAATTATATAAAATTCCAAATTAAAGTAAAAGACTTCCTATACCAAACGTCCCGGGTTCGGACCCAGGCAGTCCGATGATTTTATTTAAGCCATTTGGATACCAGATGGCTTAAATAGAAATGCCTGAAACCAAAACTTCGATCGGTCCTAGTTTTTTTTTTTTTTTTATATTTTCTGAATATTAATAGAATTTTAAAAATTAAGGATCTAGCTTGATATTTGATCGAATTATTTTAATATTTTGGGGACCATCTCTTGAAAGAGAAAATTTTTCCTTCTTTTCTCAGCTCGCATTCATACTGGTTTACTAAATTGTCAGAGACCAGAGTTGGTAGCCGAACCCTTCATAATTGATTTCTAAAGTAAGATCAGATCTTAAACAAATGAATTATTAAACAACCAATCAAATTTATCCCTACATAAATCGGACTTGATTATATTAAGAAAGATTTTGTATCAATATCAATATTTTTTTTATACGTTAGTTGTCAAGTCAAATATTTCATACTAATCTCGATCATGTTGCACACACTAGAGCCCTTTTTTTCTATTTTCCCGCAAGTCATTCTCTACAACTTGCCTCCTTCCTTATGGAATTTATTCACCTCTTGACAGGTGATAGGAATTCAGCCTCCCGCATATTTCCATTAGTCAGCCCGGGACCTTGGTTAGATATTTATATTTGATTTAATGAATCTCTCTCACCAAACGATTGAATATACAACAGTTAAGTGCTTTAGAAATTTCCTTTTCTTAATAGACATCTCTCAAGATTAATGCATTTACTTTTCTCTAATCGATATAATTAATTATATTTTTATATATATATATTTTTTTTGTTCGGAGGTTTGATTTGGAATGATTTATATAAATGGATGTTTTTTATTTTTTTTTCTCTCATTCTAAATAGGGATGAAAGGCACGTAAATTAATGAAAGATTTCACCCTTAGTCATGAGTTTTCAACGAACTCCGTTCGTTAATCTAGCCTATTCTGTTTGTACTTGGCAAAAAATTTTCCAATTCTAAAATTTGATTTCGGATTCTTTTAGAGCATAGTTATGTGAGGTGGCTTTTGTTTTTTTGTTAAGTCAATTTGTTTTTGAGATATTTGACTAAATTTTTTCAATTTGATATTTTAGGGTAGATTTTGTTGATTAGTGGTTAGGCATTTGTTGTGGTATATGCCTCCCTTCTGCCCTCAAATTTTTTTTTTAAATTTACATGAATTTTTTTTTTATTTTTCTTTAGTGTTTTTTGAGCTTTTAAATGTGTTGTTTAAATTTTGTTAGAAAAAGATTATATATTTGTTATTTTCCTTTGTCCCCATGAGCTCCCTGCGTTTATCTTCCCCAAAACCTACAATCTTCAGACTTTCAAGTCTAATCTCAACAGGCATCTTCTCAGTTCCCGCAGTTGAGTTCCCCTTTTATGCTTCTCCTTTTGTTTTTATTTTCTTCCTGGTTGCATGTGACCACTGGTCATTATAGGTCTTCGGACCTTATGCACCCATTCCAAAAAAAAAAAAAAAAAAAAAAAAAATTTCCCAAAAGGAATTATGTACTTTGCTATAAAAAGTGACGATATACATATATTTTAAAATTTATTTCATTTGACATATAGGGCTATTTAGTTTCCGCCGAGATATTAAAATTCGTAGTCCAACTACCGAGTTCCTCATTTATTTGTCAGGGCTACAGATTATTAAATAAATTAAGTCGGTTTTGTTAGTTCCTACTTCTTATCAATTAATTTGTTGTCAATTTAAATAAAAAACACTTTTCTCGAACCATGATGAAGAAACGATTCTAAGTAATTAAAGAGGAAAAAGAGGGGCGGGAAAAGTTTTCATCTCTTAAATGAGAAAAAAATCATTTAAATTTTTATTATAAGCTATTATTTGACTTTTACTTTCTCTTACCTCGATATATGTTAATATACGGATAGTATTGGATTCTTGTCAAAAATTCGATGTCGAGATTTTGATGGATATACACGTTTTGAGGTCCCCTGAATCCATTTTCGCGACATTGTCTGTCTGTGTGAATGTGTGTGTGCCTGTGAACAAAATATCTCAAGAACGAAAAGACCTGGGAGGTTGAAATTGTATATTTAAGTTAGTCACCCCCATGGGACGTAACACTTTTGAACAAAATCGTCCAAAGAGTACTAGTACTTTACTGCTGCACTTTTTCAGCTTTTTCCATTTTCTCAAAATTCGCTCTAACGATTTTGATTAAAATTCAAAAATCAATTATTTTTTTTATGCTCTTTAAAATGTATATTCTCATTTTACCATTGAAATCTTTTGAAGCCCACTTTACTCTTGTGCTTCATAGGGAAGATAGGAGAAATGGTTGCCATGATAACAAAATATAAATATTTTCCCCGTTTACATCTTGAATTTTAATACCTAAATATATGTCGACACAAAAAAATCTGTTGTGACAAGCACAGAAAACAACTGTCGATCACTGAAGGTAAGAGAAAGTTGTGTGCTGTGCGAGCAGTCACACCAGATCTTTTGTTAAATTTTTGTGACATCAAAGACCTTCCATTAAAATTTTCTTAGTGTATTAGGTAATTTTTTAAATAAAAAAAATGACTTGTTATAATAATTACGATATGTAGATGTAATAATGGCTGTTTGCGATTCCCCGGGCTCCATCCTCCTACCTGTGCCCGGGGGTTGCGTTGCCAAGCAGCGGTTCCCGGGTTGTACTATCGATCTCCGCCGCCATCTTGTTGCGTTTATTACTTCACCCCCTCAAATTATTTCACTCTCAAAAGAAGTCGTCTTTTTTTGTAGAGTCACGATCTGCTATTCAGTAGTCAAATTATTTAAGCTCTTCTTCACTATTTCTTTATTTAAATAAAACTGAAAAATTGCCACTAATCGTATTTGCTTTGCTAATTTTATTTCAATCACTTGTGAATTTTATTAGATTATAAATTTTCAAGTTTTATAACATATTTCTTGCCCAATAAAGATAAATAGCTGGTCCTCTTGTATTCTAATTTATTTTTTTTATTTTTTTTTACTTTGTTTTGCAAAGCGAATTCATAAGACTTTTTTTTCTACTAAAAACACCTATAAACCACTTAGCAGGTTTGTTTTCGTAAATTTTATACCAATATTTTTAAGTGAATTTCAGCATATGGTTGTGTAGAAATGAAAGCAGATGTCAGTTGATTAAATTTTAAATTTTTTGGAACTTATCTAGGAATCCAAGTGCATTATACGAAAAGTCAGGTGTGAGTAAGAGTAGTTTTTTCTAATTTTTCTTTCTTGTTGCTATCACACCAAATTTTTGTATTTGTGGTAATGCCTATAAGAGAAAATCTATTCACATGATCAGGTCTATTCTCTAAAACAGACGTTAAAATTTAAAATAAACAAATGGGTGTTAAAAAATAATGTAAAAACAATCAGCGTTAAAAAAATGCTCTTCTCTAAACAAATTTTTAACAGCGACGTTAACTTGTTGCTTTTATTTAAAAGCTATCAAAATCATAACCTTACTTTTTAGGTTAAGGACGCCATGTTTATTTTAAACACGACTTTAAAATATTAAAGGGGCCCCCTAGACATGGCATTAATTTTTAACACTATTTACTAAATGTTAACGCTTTGGTTTTAAAGTTTTTGTTTACAGAATAGCTATTTGAGGCAAAGAAGTGATTTTGAATCGGATTTTTTAACGCTGATTGTTTTTACATTACTTTTTAACACCCATTTGTTTATTTTAAATTTTAACGCCTGTTTTTAGAGAATAGACCTGGAGATGTGTTACAAAATTGTTTGGGCCCTTTTTTTCCAAAAGATAGTTTGCACTTTCAAATTGTTTTTCCACTTAAATGAAATAGAAGATGGAGGTCAAACAAAAACACACAAAAAAACAACCTTCGACTTGTTGAGTTATTGTGCTTCACTAATTAATAGCTGTATCAAATATTTTGTCTCTTCTGTTAACTCTTTCTGATTTAAATATACTCAGGGTCCTAATGAGACGAGGACATATAAAACAACTCCTTACTTATCAGTTACACCTTTTATTATAATAAAAGGAAGGCCAGGTGTGATGCTGACTGGTTTCTTCCAGGACCATCTCTTTCTAATCTCACCTCCCCGAGGTCTTATCTCCATCCAAATCGCGAACCTTTCATTGTTATTCAAATAGAATTTAGAAAATCTTGGGTTATTTCTCTTTCTCAATGACAAGTATATAATTGGTCTCGAAAGTAAGTCGGAAGTGTTAATATATGACCCTACTTTTCATGTCTGCTCCTGGCCTTGGAAAAATTTTTGACCACCTTATAAGGTATAAATCAGAATTTTATCCTTTATCAATTATAAATTAGTCATTTTTATTATTTTTAAATAAGTCAATAAAATATAAAAAAATATTTATATGAATAAATAATTTTATTTGGATACCAATCAATTGAAATAAATAGGGACGGTTTCTAAATAGTCTTAGATGGCAAAAAGACTTTAAATAAATTTAAAAAAAATTCATTCCTCAATTAAAACAATGGAGTACAAAATTATTTCTGAATCAAAAAGAGTTTTCCAACAATCAAAATCTTGTATTTTTCTTTTTCGAAAAAAAATTTCCGGCTCATTTTCAATTGAATATAGGAGACGTAGCAGCCAATGGAAATTAAATAAAAGACTTTTATTTAATTATTAATCGTCGACATTTCGGTCGCAAATCACGAACTTCATCAGGACGATTAGTTGTTAAAATACAATTAATCGGACTCATGAAGGTCGTGATTTGCGACCGAAATGACGACGATTAATTAAATAAAAGTTTTTCATTTCCTTGGCTGCGTCTCTTATATCCAATTTAAAGTCTATATCCATTTCTTAACACATTTTCAACTTTCTTAATGAGAAAATAATAATAATTTAAAAAACTGAAAAAAGCGATATATATAGTAAAAAAATAAAAGGCCGAGCAGCTAGGTTTATTTCTTTATTAAAGAACCCACAGCGACGTTTCGGTCGACTATGCGACCATCTTCATGGCTAGAGAAAAACCTGTTAAAGAACTTAGGAGGTTTTTCTATTGACTGAACTCTAGCCATGAAGATGGTCACATAGTCGGCCGAAACGTCGTTGTGGGTTCTTTAATAAAGAAATAAACCTAGCTGCTCGGCCTTTTATTTTTCTAGTACGTATTGATTCAGCTATTCACCTCGCCAAGAGAAGCGATATAATTCGACTCCTGTCATTGTACCCACAGGAAAATTATAATTAAAAAAAAAAAAACTTACATATAATTTATTGATCAGAAACCTAATTCTAATTTTTCTTTCTAAAACGAAAAGACAACATAATTTTCTCTTGACACATCCTAAATTTTTGATGATATTATAGATGAAGGGCTCTTAATCTCAAGGGATAACAGACCGAGTTCAAATTGACCAGAATCCCATGAGGCTGACCAAGGGTCTTTCGGAATCCCCAGAGAGACTAAAACAGCAGACCTTCATCTTTTTTTATTTAGGGGAGAAACTGGATTATCTTAATCTTAAGTCATATAAAAACAGAGCGATTAAAGAAAATGAAAATTCACTCGGTTCGATTTTTATGTTGTGTGAGATTTATTTTTTTACATTTCCATTTATCTTCAAAAGGTTATACTATAGTTTTCGTCAATGCATCTCCATGGAAACTCCCTGTTTCATAATTAATTTCAAGTGGAAATTTTGTCCTCGGGCTTGGTGTAGTTGGTAGCGCGCCTACCTTGTATACCATTGGTCGCGGGTTCGGATCCCAGGCAGTCCGATAATTTTATTTAAGTCATTTGGATACTAAATGGCTTAAATAAGAATGCCTGGACCCCCAATTGATATATTTATTAATAACGGTTATCGTTCAAAGTCTTAAATGGCCTAAGTTGCCGAATAGACTGTGTGAATGTGTGTGTGAGTGTGAACGTGAATGGGAAAAAGTGGGAGTATTTTTTTATTATTAAAAAAAAAGTGAAAATTTTAGAGCTAATGGAATCCTGATTAATACATGACATTTTCTTTTAGAGCTCCTTATTTTCATTTGCCCAAATAAAAGTCCTACAGTAAACTTATAACTAAACTTTAATCTTCTTGAATGTGTAAGAGATCTTTAAGGTATATAAATAGCAGAAAGATTGAAAGTTGTTTCCAAAAGATTGAATTAGTAGTTTTTTGAAATTACCCTTTCGACAGGTAACATATCATTTGCACCTAGTCTTTTAATAACATCTTTCGCTTTGCTTGTTGGTACAAACTTAATATTTATTTTCTAGTAAAAACACCTAGTACAATATTATTTTTCTTTTACAATTCAGCATCTGTGTGTGGCGTATTTTCTCAACTAAGCGGCTCTCTTTATGTATCAATTTCAGAGCCCGACCTGTTCGGTTATAAATAATAATTGACTGGAAAGATTTTATGAGCTCAATCTCATTTTACATGATCGTCATTCATATTGTGAATAATACATACGTATATATAACCATATTTTTATTTTTCTCAAAAACAATTAAACCTTTCAAGTGTTGGGTTTCATTTTATTTCTTTGCCATCTGTTAGGTTGGAAAAATATAAAACTCATTAAAAGCAACTGAATTGTCTTTAATAACATGAATCTACGAATTTTAGCACCATTATCTTCGTACCATATGTACTGTATCATACTAAACATGGGAGTAGCCAAGGGGGAGGGGGCAGGAGGGGCCGCTGCCTCCCCTCCTAGAGATTCAAAAATTACTGAATTTTTCGGGATAGTCTTTTATTTAGAAAAATTGATTTAAAAACTGTGTTTTATTGTCACTTTATTTGTTACTATATAATATACAGTTTCTTAAATTGTGGGTCATGTTAATCCATTTGTACATACATCTACATCTATACATTCTCATCCTGCCCACTCTAGACCATTGGTTGTCGAAGCCCTTGATATCAACTAATTTTTTTGGATTAATAAAAAATTGACATGTACTGTATATTACCCTACTTTGTCATCAATTGTGCACTGTTATATCAAAAAATTCTCTATTATTTATATTCAAAAGATCATGAAACTTTTCTAAGTATGAGATATACTGTAGATAGTGCTAGTATTCAATCTTCTGGTTTACCCTCGGGCCTTGTTGTAGGGTTAGCGTGCTGGTCATTTGTACCAAGGGTCGCGGGTTCGCATCCCGTCAGCCTACATAATAATCTCAGGTTAAACACAAATGATATTTATTAATATCATTACTATATATAAAGCGCTAGCCGCTAGCTTAACATGAATTGCTAATTAAATAGGAATAAGTACTGTTGTTTATAAATTTAGATAAGAATATATATCGCACTGTGTGCCAAATTGGAGAAATGTTAATATTATTTACAAATCCAAGAAATGTATTTAAAGTTGTGAAAGAGGATAAGATTGACAATGTTCTAAGAAAGAGATGCAGAACAGGTCCTCCGAATAAGGCCTGACTGGTCCATGGGCATCACTCCTCCAAGGTCCATGGACATGAACTGTCATGTCGTGACTGGCTCCCTCGCCTGTCGATTCTTGGCCTATCAAACTCTAACTCAAATATCACTCTCGACTCGAAGGTTTAATACAACTGCCACTTGTCATTTGACTTTAATAATAAATTCATAATTTTAAGAGGCTTTAGTGTGTTTTGAGATATTCTTGACGTGTTAAAAATGATTAAATAATTAGGGCCTCTGCAATTATTATGTCTTAAATGGCTAAATGCTGATCTTCATCAGTAGTATTTCAAATTTATCTTTTTTTTTTTATATTATCAGTAAAATTGATAACTGATCGCCTAATTGAAATTTTGAAAGTTTTTTTTTTTTTTTCATTTTTGAGATATTTTGCTATCATAATAAGCCCGGTTCCCCAATCAGCGAAATAGTTGTTATTTTGAAGGAATGCTAATTAATGAATAGACATCTCTAACACAATTTAACTGTGTCATTTTATGCGAATGATTTATATAAAACAAATAATATTTAGTAAAAAAAAATATTCTAATTTCACATGCTATATTTGTTTTAATAATTCTCTGAGAGCGTTTTGGAGCCCCTCTCTTGGGCCGGGTCATTACGACCCGGTTGGGGTCGCCTTGTATGGTCATCGGACTGCAGAGGCCGGACCTTGGCATGACCAGAGTTGGCTCTGCTTTTTTGCTCTCCTCTCTCTCCCTAATTAAAGCAAAACACCCGAGAGTCTATTATTGAAAATTGCCTTTCGATTAAGTTTCTTTCGGTTTAATTGATTTAAAATTATTTTTACGAGTTTATAATGTTTATTCTATGGTAATCTAATAGCATTTTAAAAATTAATTTACCAAATGTAATTAATTTCAAAGGAAAACAATTAATTATTAGCGCAGATGGTTGAGTTAAGAAAAGAATTTAAAAGACGCGAAGTGGTGGGGGTTGATCGTGTTTGTCATTCTTATTTAATTTAATTTTTTTCTTAAAACACCAGACAATGCTTTTTTGAATGCGTTAATCATAAATTCGGGAATGAAAGAGGAAGATGAGGGATCATATGCATTTAGCAAAAATTGGAACTTAAGCAAACAAAATTAAAATTTATTTGCTTTGTAATGTCTTTTTATCAAAGTCAGTAAATTTGCTTTTTTGCTGGAGACTGAGGGCTAGGAAATAATTTTTTTTTTTTCTTTTTACACCTGACTAATTTAAACTATAAGAAAGTACTCTTTGAATAAACTTATATTACATTTTTACTTTTTTTGCATTGAAGGCCAAATATACTCCTACTACTATCCCAGCTTTTATTCCCGAAATTCGGGACCGGTATTTGCAACCTAAGGGGAAAAAGAATCACGTTTGTTGAGGGAAGGAAAATAAATCCTGATAGAATCAGTGGCGTTATTTGGGGGGGGGGGGGGCAGGGGGGACCCCAAGGGCTCTGATTTTTATAAAATTTTATATTATTCTAAATAAAATATTTCAAAATATATCTACGAGTATATAAACTGTACCCCTTTCCAAGAAATATTTTTTTTTAAACATTCGCACTTTTTTTTTCATTCACACTCACACACATATTCAAACAGTCATTTCGGCAACTTAGGCCATCATATTTATCGCTAATCACAGCACGTGAACTCTTATAATTAATTAGTCGACAATATAATTTTTAAATAAATTTTAATCATTCTGGACGGATTGCAAACCAGCGACTTTAAAGACTATTAATAATTTTGTTTATAAACATAAAACGCTTATCCTAAAAAAAATTACTTACTGCATTAACATTATAGTATAATTTATTACTTGAGTTAAGAGCCAAGTAGAAATAATAAAATCATGTTCGACTTCTTTATATTGTTAGTACTAATGCCTATATCAAATTGTTCTTTCTTTTCATTTCGGTTGATGTAATCTTAGAGGAAATTGCTCAGATGTTCAAGAGTCGGCTGTCGTCATACTTCTAATATGTATAACAAGAGTCTGTAAAGGCATTATATATATCTTGGTTATTGTGTCCAAAAGTCCATTTGAGGATGTGTCGTCGTCGTCAACGTCGTATTCCTCGGACGTTTAGTCAGCAAACAAGCAAGCAGCGTTTGTCCAGTCATACTGATTTGACTACTGATGATGTCAGACATGTGTCACGACACACTACTACGTGATATGTCTGACCCCCACGGTCACCCGCGGCGTATGACTAACACGTAGCACCCAAAAAACTTTAGTTGAAAGGTCACCGCCATACTAAATACCTAAAATAGATGGACCTCAGCCTCTCTCCACCTACCTCCTCTCCTCAATTCGGTAAAAAACAAAAGCAACCAGCACTCGCTTTTATCTAACATTATGAGTTCTTTTTAATGGATATTTTTACCTTTTAACATTGAAGTTTAAAATTGGGAAAAAAAATTTATCTCTACATGTAAATAAATATACTGTATATAGAGAAAATATTGCTTCCATGTTGATCTCGGGATTTTGATAGATATACCCCAGTAGTCGAAAGAGCAAAATTCATGGGCGTAGCCAGACATCTTGTTAGGGAGGGGGGGGGGGGCAATCACTCGTTAGGACGACAGGGAGGGTATGCAATTCAATTAATATATACATAAATTATTAATTTTGCAGGATTGGGGTGTCGGTGTCGGCAATTTTATTTTGTCCTTGTCGGTGTCTATAAAACCCTTCTTAATTTTCTCGTTGTCGGTATATTATTCTGCCAATGTCGCAGCTCTGACAATTTCTAGTAGGATTAGCTTGAGATGATCTTATAGCCATTTCTTAATAATAATAAGCGAACTAACTATATCTCTAACTTCTTAAGAACACAAATCGCAGATGATTAATTATTTTATCTATTTTTTTATAATACACAGAAAAGCTGTTATTTTAGAAATGGAAATTAAGTGCCGGAAAACTATTAATAAATTACCTATGTAAATTATGAATCAGAGAAGAAATGTTAAATTAAAAAAAAAAAAAAAAAAAAAACAATTTTCAATGCCAAACAATCTTGTTTTTAGATAAAAAAAATAGAGAAATTCATTTTTTTTTTTTTTTTTTTAATAAGAACTTTTTTGTCCACCAAAATGTTAGGGATTGGAGAATGAATATCTGATAAGGCGGATGCTGTGCACACTCTCAAAAAATATAATTATTTCCATTAATTATTTCAACTTGAATCTAGGGTTGATAGTTTAATTTAATATTTTTTAGCTCAAATATTCGAAAAAAATTTTAAAAAGTTATGTCGACCCACGGAGGTATTCAATAAGCCCTAGAAGGAGCTTTATGAGTGAAATCGTCCCACGAGACTGACTTTTTCGAAAAGATAATTGGAGAAATGTCAACTTTATTCATATCCTTGCCGAAATGTCAGTGACGTGCGACGTTTTTCTACTTCTCTACCTTGATTATTGGTGGAATCAATTTTCATTTTATATTTCCACTATTTTTCTAAAACTTTTTTTTTTATTGAAAGAATTCAGTTTTGAATTCACACGTACACAGAGCGCCTGTAATACTAACATTTGCTGGACAGACTATTTTTATAATCAAATTTTAACTTTCTCTTACCTCTATATATGTTAATATACAGGGCCGGCGCAAGCTATTCTGCCGCCCTAGGCAAGATATTTTTTTGCGCCCCCCCAAAAAAAAACTTTAAAAATTTAAATTGCCGCCCCCTCCTTAAAATTTTCCCTGATCTCAAAAATTTTTCTGCGAAATTTTTTTTTTTTTTTGCGGAACCAATTTTTTCCCTTGCGCCGCCCGCGGAACATTTTCTCCAAAATTTTTTCCCGTCCGAAAAAATATTTTACCTTTTTTTAGAGACACAAAATTCTTTTGCCGTCCACGGAACCAAAATTTGCCGCCCGCGGAACATTTTCTCTTGCGCGGAACTAAAATTTTTTTCCTTTTTTTAGAGATGATAAATTTTTGCCGGCCGCGGTACAAAATTTTTTCGGGTGCCGTTTGTGGAACCAAAATTTTTTTTTCCCTTTTTGCCGCCCTCTCCAGGTTGCCGCCCTAGGCGACCGCCTAGTTCGCCTAGTGGACGCGCCGCCCCTGTTAATATATATAGAGAGAAAGTAGTGGATTCATGTCAAAAATTCGATGTCGAGATTTTGATGGATATACAAGTTTTGAGGACCCCTGAATCCAAAAAAGTGGTTTTCGCGACATGGTCTGTCTGTTTGTGTGTCTTTCTGTGTGTGTGTCTGTCTGTCTTTGAACAAAATATCTCAAGAACGAAAAGAGCTAGAAGGTTGAAACTATATTTAACTTAGACTTTTTAGATTCTTTTTAAAATGTATACTATCATTTTGTCATTGAAATCTTCTGAAGACCACTTTACTCTTGTACTCCATAGAAAAGATAAGAGAAATGGTTGCCATGGTAACAAAATATAAATATTTTCACATATAAATTTTACATCTTGAAAATCGAATGTACCGTACTGTCGGAAACTAAATACATGTCGACACAAAAATCTGGTGTGACAAGCACTGAACACAACTTTCGATTACCGAAAAAGAAAATTTTTTAGAAATTCAATATCATTAATGAATTTAGTCTAATTATTAAATTCTAAGTTACACTAATTTAATATTTTGATTTAAAAAATCAAATTAACATGAACATTTTGTAAATCTCAGATGTCTGATAGATCGATGAGATTTTAATCTTTGAAAACAGACTTTTAAACTTATGAGAAATTAACCAAATCAATTTTTTTCTATTGCCTATTAAATCTATTATATAAAAAAAATACACATCTCGCCTCAAGGGCTCATGTCATATTTTGAAATCTTTGCATTTTTCTTGACATATGCTTCTTCATCATTTAAAAAATAACAAAACAACATAGAAAAAAAAAAATTAGGCTAAATTATTTAGAGAAAACTCTGATTATAAGGTATAATTAATCGGACTATTGTGTGTGTAACTCCGGGCTAGATTCTAAATAAATGATATGCAAATTTACACAAGCATTTAATTCAGTGTCTTGAGATTTAAGATCAAAATCAAGAAGAAAAAAAAATGATTTGCGTGTGGAATATTTTTTTATTTTATTTATATCAATCAAAATGTATTTTATTAAAGTAATTAAATCAAACCTAAATAATAATAGTAGGCCTAGCCTTTGTTTTTACAAAACACTTCATATATAGGCTATTTTTGAAAAAATTAGAGTTTTTTAAACATCGCCTAATAGACTGCAAATTAGCCAGTCACATAAAAAAATTTTGTGAGATGAGTTTGTGTTTTGATTAGGCAAATCGCGACCCCTGGACTCGAACCAGGGCTTGCCGCTTTCGCAAACCACCTGTACCCTAGGTCACTGACCCAAATATTTTATTATATCCCTTATTTTGTCTATATAAACCATCAATGATTTAAAAAATTTGAGATAAATAAACAGGTATGGGAGCCTATACAGTCCAAAGAATTGCAAATTAGAATATTTATCTTCTTTTATAAAATATATAAATAAATTTCGAATAGTCCAAATTGATTTAAATAACAGTAAAAAAGATTCATTTATTCAACTTTAAATTCTTGTAATCTGTTGTATAATTAGACATTAAGATTCATTTTAAGACATTAGATTTCCATTAAAAACGACAACACACGTGTGCTATTTGCAAAATAACGAATTCAATCGACTTTTAAATATTAATTGGAAATTTATTTAAATTTTATTAGTTTTGACTTTGGAAAACATTTTCTATTTGTTTATATGTACAGTTTTTCCGCTTTGTACACCAATTAATTTTTTTTTAATTATTAATATTAATATTACCTATATATTCATTTTACTTTCTCTTACCTCTATATATGTTAATATATAGAGAAAGTATTGGTTTCATGTCAAAAATTCGATGTTCGATGGATATATACGTTTTGAGGTCCCCAGAGTCTAAAAAAAGTAATTTTCGCGACATGGTCTGTGTGTGTGTCTATCTCTGTGTGTTCAATTTTAAGCATGAAGAAATTGAGCTAGGAGGTTGAAATTTTATATTCAAGTTAGGCACCCCTCTGTAGCGTGAAAATAAGCTTTTAATTAAAATCGACCAAAGAGCCTACTAGTACTTTACTGATGTACTTTTTAAGTTTTTTTCGATTTTCTCAAAATTCACCCCAACAATTTTTTTTTTTTAATTCATAAATCAACTATTTTTTAGATGCTCTTTAAAATGTATATTCTCATTTTGCTCTTCTGAAGACCACTTTACTCTTGTACTTCATAGAGAAGATAGGAGAAATGATTGTCATGGTAACAAAATATAAATATTTTCCCATACTTATAAATTTTACATCTTGAATTCTAATATATCGGCGGAAACTAAATATATCTCGACACAAAAAATCTGATGTGACAAGCACAGAATACAACTTTCGATTACCGAAGGAAGGTAAGAGAAAGTTGTGTGCTGTGCGACAGACACACTAGATTTTTTATTTTGCATCTCGGCTGCTGAGGTCATTTAGGGGTTTAAATAAATAAATACATAGACCCTATGTCTTTAATTGATCTCTACCGAAGCCTACCTGGGGACGTTCAACGCGCTGTTTACTCGAGGTCATAATTGTTGTTTTACTCCTACACTAAATTATAGAAAAATCGAATTGATAATTTTCATATTTTTACTTTTTTATTATGCTATCATCCTTTGGCGTTGTTTATTTAAAAGCAACCTTCAATCTGCGATACCCACCGAAATGTGATTTATTTGTGGGTGGAAAGTGTAAAGGCAGTCTTGTCCCTCTCTTATGCCGCATTCGCAGACGGTGTGTGTGTGTTTCGGCTACAAGGCCGCCTCTTTGTCCTGAGGAAGGTCGCCGACAACCTCACCTAGACCTCAAACATTTCACCAGTCAATCACAACTTTTTCTCTCTCTCTCTCTTGAATTTATTTAATTAATTTTCTAAGGTTAAAAGCAGGTGTCGCTTAAATTTTAAAATTGAAAAATAAAGAGGGGGAAGTTAAATGTTTCCTTAATTAATACATTGATCAAATCACTTCTAGTTTCGAAATCACTAATTCATTCATCAATTGGTACATCAGATAAAGGAAGGTTTAAAAAATATCAAATATCGTCCGGTTTGGAAAATAATAAAACGAAACGACGACAAGACACTTTGCGTGTTTGTTGTGACAAGCAAATTAGCATCAACAACATCGAACATTGTCTGTAGACGAATAATTGCTGCCGATGGTGACAGTCTTGTTTTGATTATAATTCTGACGTGCAAGTAAATCTCTGGCATTTTGATAAATCAAGAGTTTCGAGAATTCGATTCGGAGCTAAGATTTCTATCATCTTGTATCAATATATTATCACATTGAATGTTTAGAATTGAATCATTCACGGTTGTCTTCATTATTAATAAACTTTTTACTTTCTCTTACCTATATATATATATGTTAATATAGGCTATATATAGAAAGTATTGAATTCATGTCAAAAATTCGATGTCGAGATTTTGACGGATATAGGCCTACACGTTTTGAGGTCCCCTGAGTCCAAAAAAGTGGTTTTCGCGACATGGTCTGTCTGTGTGTGTCTGTATCCAATTTTAAGCATGAAGGAATAGAGAGCTAGGTGGTTGAAATTTTATATACAAGTTAGACCTCCTCCTGGAGCGTGAAAATAAGCTTTTGATCAAAATCGGCCATACTACTTTACTGAATGTACTTTTTCAGTTTTTGTTTTTTTTTTTATTGTCTCAAAATTGGGCTCTCAAAATTTTGATAAAAATTCAAAAATCAATTGTTTTGTAGATGCTCTTTAAAATGTATATTCTCATTTTGTCATTGAAATCATTTGAAGCACACTTTACTCTTGTACTTCATAGGTAAGATAGGAGAAATGGTTGCCATGATAACAAAATATAAATATTTTCCCAAGTTTATACATTTTATATTGTGCCGTACTGTCGGAACCTAAATATATATCGAAACTAATCTGGTGTGACAAGTACAGAACACAACTTTCTCTTACTGAGGATAAGAGAAAGTTGTGTGCTGTGCGACCAGTCACACCAGATTTTTTCTCTCTCGGGCAGGGTACTACTTTTGATAGGTGAATTTTTCGATAAAATGATCCAGAACTTTTTTAGACCAGACAATGCAGAGTTGTTAAATATCTTCCTAGATATCAACCTATAGTCGGACTTGGAGGTTCAAAGTAGATCTATTGCATGTTAAATTAAGCCCAACTTTGCAAATATATGTCGACACAAAAAAATCTGATGTGACAAGCACAGAACACAACTTTCAATTACCGAAAATAAGAGCTGTGGGACCAGTCACACCAGATATTTTGAAATAAAGAGATCTAATATAATGAATTGTTGCTTTTTGAGGTTGTGGCTGTGATCTAATATAATTATAATGAAAGCAAATAATTATATTTTTTATTTAATCAAATTATTTACGTAAATTTGCCGTTACATAGATTTAAAAAAATCAAATTAAACCAGGGACACCTGTAAAGTATTTCCATTATTGGAAACAAGACCTATAATATATATTTAATTATCTTAATTTTTTTTTCTTAAATAAATTAAACTAAATCAAACAATTATAAAGAGTTGAATGCACATGTTGAACAAAATAAAAAAAAAAATTTTAATGAAAAAACAAATTCCATATAAAGAATTTTTATATTTTCTGATTCCGTAGATTGTTTTCTTAATTATTTACAATTTCTTTTGTACACTATAATCACACTATAAAAATGATCATCAAGTAAAAGTTCAGGGTTTCCAATTTAATGAAAGAAACAAACAACAGTTTCTCATTTGGTAGCAGATTGATTGAAGGTTGCATCCCACTTTTTTTTTTCTTATTTCTTTTATTTGTAAATTAATATTCAAGGAAACGAAGTCCATTTTGATCTAGTAACGACTGATCACTTTATTAATTAATCATTAATCGATCGATTGATTGATTTGGAGTTTTTTTTTTTGTTAATAAACACATTTTATCTGATTAAATTGCATTCTATTGACAGAATAATTATAGGTTTAATTAAAATATCATATGGAATAAATCTAAATTCTAATTATAAATTACAGATATTTATTACAAATTTAATAATAAAAAATTAGTACTAGTATTTATGAATAATAAATGTGTCATCCCACATTATTTTAACCGAAGGCCCCATAAAATCTCTTCCGGAGTGAACGCAACATTTATATTTTAGTACTAGGTACTAGTACGTAAGAGAGATAAATATAAACTAAACTAGCCTGAGAGGGTTGCGAAGCTTGTTGTAATTGATTTTGATTTTTCATAAGGAAAGATAGAACCTAATACATTCCAATGGGAAAATCTAAATTCAGGACAGCTCTGCTATTTTTAAATATCTGGTGTGACTGTAGCACAGCACACAACTTTCTCTTACCTTCGCTAATCGAAAGTTGTGTTCTGTGCTTGTCACACCAGATTTTTCTTGTCAACATATATTTAGTTTCCACCAAAATATTAGAATTCAAGATGTAAAATTTATAAGTTACCATGGCAACCATTTCTCCTATTTTTCCTATGAAGCAAAAGAGTAAAGTATGCTTCAAACAATTTTGAGGGCAAAATGAAAATATACATTTGAAAGAGCATCTAAAAAAATAATTGATTTTTGAATTTAAAAAAAAAAAATCATTAAAGCCAATTTTGAGAAAATCGAAAAAAAATTGGAAAAATACATCAGTAAAGTACTAGTATTCTTTAGCCGATTTTGATTAAAAGCTTATTTGCACGCTCCAGGGTGGTGTCTAACTTAAATATAAAATTTCAACCTCCTAGTTCAATTCCTTCATTCTTAAAATTGAACACACATCTACAATTCTAAAACCATTTTTTTGGACTCAGGGGACCTCAAAACGTGATTATCCATCAAAATCTCGACATCGAATTTTTGACATGAAACCAATACTTTCTCTCTCTATATATTAACAGGTAAGAGGTAAGAGAAAGTAATAATAATAAAATAGACCTCTACTCTTATTCTTTGATGAAAGAATACAGTATTAATATTACTATTCATCATTCGTTAAATTTTCGTAATAAAATCTATAAATTATTTGAGATACAATTTAGAGGCCACTCCTATCTTTTTTTAAGGGCCATTTTTTGAAATTTTCTTGACAAATGCGGTTGATACTTTTATATTTAGGCCTATATCTGCCCACTTGGGCAAATTTAAATTACGAATTTAAAAAAAAATCTTTTTCGCTTGTCAATCTCAATTATAAATGCACTAAAATATTCATCACTCTTTTTCTTCTCAAAGGATAATTATCATACTTCTGACAAAAGAGTAAATTGCAAAAGCGTGTTGTTGATTTCCAGTCTGTCAAATTTCTGAGTGTAAGAGGGTGTAGTGGTAGGGGCAGATACTATTAGAGACGACATTAAAACAGCCGTCAAATGTTGCAAAGCATGTCGCCGCGATTCCGGGGTTCCAGGTCCCGGGACTCGATCCGTTCCCTATCCCTATTAGGCCTGGAACCCAAGGGAAGGCCGACGACGAAGGGAGTTGCCATTGGCCCTCGGGATTCGCATGCATGCATTGTATTGGAGGAGGGAGGCGCCTCGCAGATCGATCTTGCCACCCTCGCAATTTATTGAGATCATTTTATGTACAGCCTGTTTCGCAACGAGGAACCAACCACACACCGGTATAGGCAATTTTGCCGATCCCAAAACTAACTATAAGTCAGCTATAGGTAGGGTTACCGGACGTTCGGATTTCTTCCGGACAGTCTGGATTTGGAATATTTTTCTGGTTTGGCTTCCAGATTTGAGGTTTTTACTAATATAAACCGAAAACGTGGCCAAATTGGTGATTTTTACTTCCCGCCTCACCTTAGGTTAAGTGATAGTGTATTAAAAAGGATTAATAACCCTAGCTATAAGGCTATTCAAAAATTACGCAAGCAAATTTTTGGCTGTTTTGCCCTATTTTAGAATTTATTTTAACCCGAGTAGGAAACGATTACAACTGACCGAGGGATACACACGCCCGCAGCAGGTCTGCATAGTGAGCCCTGAGGGACACACAGGGATATACACTTCCACACCAGGAACACACAGGAATACACACGTCCGCACCAGGGACACACACAGTAGATCGAAAGTGACCAGAAGAAAAATGCGTGTCCCTGGTACGTGCGTGTGTATCCCTGTGTGTCCCTGGTGTGAACGTGCATATCCCTGTGTGTCCCTCAGGGCTCACTATGCAGACCTGCTGCGGCGTGTATATCCCTCGATCATTTTTAATCATTTTTCATATGGGAAATCAACTGGCGCCTTCCTGAATATTAACATCCACCAAGAACATTTTGACTTTATGATATTCCTTATATAAATTAATTATTGATATCAAAAAAAGGTCACTTTATATGTTGAACTTTTAGTTAATCACAAAACAATGTTTTAATTATACTTATATCATAAATGTCTTACATTTTTCTATATCTCAATAACCGCAATTCTTTTTAAGAAGGAAAAAATAAAATAAAAATTTGAATGAATATTCTTATTTTTAGAACAAGCAACCACTCTACTGTTATGTTGATATTTTTACGACTCCGCTGTTGACACAAAATCTTTATCGAATGGCTACTTTAAAATATTGCTTTCACTCAGATCTTTACTCACATAACACACCCACACATGCACACTTTTACATTTACTCTATATATATTGAGTTCCATACGGTAATAGGTATATGTTTTTGAATGCAAATCCCTCATGATGTGGGGAGAGTGAGCGTGGGTGGATTACATGCTAGCTAAAAAAGGAGGGTGAGCAGCCCACCAGCAAAAGCGCCCCACCCCTAATCCAGAGGGTAGTAGCCGACCAGCCGAAAACAACACGGGATCAACGTTTTGATTATCATTAAAAAAAGATCTAGGATTGACTTTTTTTTTGTTCCACTTAAAAGAGAACTCTAAATTTAAATTTAAAATTCCAAAATAATCTTATTCATTATAATAATTAGGAAAATTGTTTTTCCAACACTACCTATATTTGCGATTTGAATTCATTTTATTTTCGTTGGAGGGGTATAGCTGATAATATTCAAGATGTAGATTAAAGGTTTCTGGATTTCTCCAATAACCAAGCAGCTAGTAGTTTTTTCAATGTATTTATTATTAATTAATGTGCCAGGGCCGACGTTTCAGTCTCTTATAGGACTATCCCCATTGTCAATATATTGATCCTCCATTGGTCATATTGGCAGAAGACATTATTAATATACTAAATCCAATGACTAAATTCGATAGAGTGTAAGTATTATGGACAGAGAGTGAAGTCCATAATATATACACTTTATCAAATTTGGTCATTGGATTTATTATATTAATAATGTATTCTGCCAATCTGACCAAAGGAGGACCAATATATTGACAATGGCCTGGTCCTATATGCGACCAAAACTTCGGCCCTGGAACATTAATTAATAATAAATAAATTTAAAAAACTACTAGCTTCTTGATCACTCCAAATCCAAATCCAGAAACTTTTAACCAGGACAATCCCAATTTGGCTGATATCTCCAATTCTCCACTATAACCAGAAACTTTAAATCTAATTCATTTTATTGATGAAATTTTTTTTATCCATGTGACATTCACGATATATATAAATTATATTTGCGCAAAAATTGTGAATTCGTATTTTACTAATTAAATCCTCCAGAAGATCTTTAAATTTTTTTGTGTTCACACATCACTTACAATTGTTAGTTTTAAAAAGAGTGAGAAAACAGACAGTTTTATTTATCTTCTCATTAATTTCAATTTTACTGAAAATATTAAATCAGGTATTGCTATTTACTATTTTAAATTTGTATTGACAAGCGATCCCAGGGAGGCCAGAGCCCTCCATATTAATATTATAACCGTATGAAGAAAGGCCAGAAAGGTGAAGAAAAAAAGACTTAATTCGGCCCAACAATTACGGTATTTATTTCCATTGTCTACGTTTCGGTGGACATCACTCATCTTCATGACAAAGGTCGTCAAAAAAATCTTTCGTGCCGCCTGCATACATATTGTCCCTGAAACGTAGACATTGAAAAA
>JAKCPI010026576.1:0-40816 GCA_023213315.1 Euborellia annulipes | reverse complement strand
TTATATGATAGCTTAGGGTTTGATTGTTGTCCTTCATTCAAGCATTTCACAATAAAACATCCACAATTGAAAACAAAAATGTTAATTTTATATTTGTCCATTGTAAATGTCCTATTGTGAATTTCAATATAAATGTGTTGATAATTATTTAATGAAGGGAAATCATTCGGAACTTTAATGGAAATAAAGAAGAGAATAAACTTTAATTGTTGAGAATCGAAGTCCATCCTCAAATATTAAAGTAAAATCTTTTTATACCAGGGTTGTTCGGTTAAAACCAAGGTGGTTAAAACCACTGGTTTAAATCGGTTTTAACCGCCCCCACTTGTACAATGATAAAACAAAAAGTATTGGAGTTATCATTTTAATTATTTATATAGGGATACATTTAAATTTTTATTTTCATTGCTTTTAGATGATGTCTTGAAGGTGCCACTGTAAATTTGCTTAATACATTGGGTATCAGAGTCGAAATCTGAAGACCTGGACCACTTTGGCCAGCATTCTGTGTCGATCTTGGTGATAGCGTCCCGAATATTGTTCTTCAGCTCATCTAGGATTTTCGGACGATTGGTATACACCAAGGATTTGAAATATCCTTATAAAAAACAATCACAGGGTGATAAATGTAGCGAGCGCGCTGGCCACTAATTCAAGATAAGACGTTTGGTCATCAGTACATTTATCACCCTGTAATTGTTTTTTATAAGGATATCTCAAATCCTTGGTGTATACCAATCGTCCGAAAACTCTTAGATCAGCTGAAGAATAATATTCGGGATGCTATCGCAAGGATTGACACAGAAATGCTGGCCAAAGTGATCCAAGTCTTCGGATTTCGACTCTCCCAATGTTTAGAGCCGAACTGGGGCCAACTTCAAGTTATCCTTTTCAAAAAGAAATGAAATAAAAATTTAAATGTATCCCTATATAAATAAACCATAAATAATTAAAATGATATCTCCAATACTTTTTGTATTATCATTGTTTAAAATAAGGAAGTTCTCGTGCCGCACCCTTATTTTCTTCAAATAATAAGATTTTACACTTTCCTCAATGATTGGTATTAATGTTTTTTTATCATTATATTAATAAAATGTCATCTGACACTCATAGGTGATCTTTTTAATCTGGTGTTCACATCTAGTGAGATTAGCGGTTACAAGTTACCTGATCACTTCGATATTTTTCTTTAACTTCCTTCATACAAGTCTTTCCAAATTCAGGCTTTCTTTGAGGTCGTTATTTTCCTCCTTAATCTGTAGATAATAAGGCAAAGATGAACTCTTATATTCAACCATCGGTTCATTCTTAGTTCATTATTTGAAAGAATCTGAAACTGGAATATTAAATGAGACACACCTTTATCACGGGGGATATTAATTAGTAATCAAAGGGTTTGATGGCAATTATGAAAATTTGGCAGAAGAGGGTTACACATTAAATTTCTCTTATTAAAAGTATATTTTAACACCTTCACTGAATCCGTGGAGTCCTAAATGTTCTATAGAGCCTAATTATTAAATTTTATTAATTATTAAAATAAAAAGAAAAATTATTCTCACCTATATAATTTTAGCGGTTTTTCCAAGGAAGGGCTTTCTATAAATATACATGTGAATATGTGACGAAATAGAAATAAAATATATTTGGGAGAAAAAATTTCACATTATTTTCCAATTTTTTTCTTTCAAATGTAACCAAGTTGACAATATGCTGATGAAGGATGCTGATAAGATATGATAATTAAGATGATGCAGACATGACATGTAACCAAAAAGCGCCAAAAGAAAGTTTAAAATGAAGATAGCAAAAACTATTTATTAATTTATGGATTGATTAAAAAATTTAATTAAATGAAATAAAAAATATAAAATATAAAAATGATTTGCTATTTTAAACACTAAATGAAATATTTTAATAAAAGTAGTTTATAATTCAAATGATAAAATTCAAATAATCTAAATAATAAAACTGTCAATTTTTAATTTCTATCTTCACATTGCGCAAATTTCTTCTAAGAATTTTTACTCCATTTTGTTTAATAATTATTTTTATATTTAAATTTGCTTTATTTAATAATTTTGATAAGAATTATCTGATAATTATTCTATACTATCCAATAGTGAAATAAACAACGAAGGTAATGCATGTAATTTACTTTTTACTTATTTAAAAATTTAGAGACTAGATATCGTTAAGAGGAGTTATTATTGGAGTATTATTGGAGTTAACTCCAATATTATTTATAATTTTTTATTATATTCACGTTATAATATTTTCTTTAATTTTAAAAATTATTACTGATCATAAATTAATTTCGGGTACGCTGAATTTGTCTTTATTTAGGGATAGCCGATAAGGCAAGAAGAGAAGAGTAAGAAACTTAATTTCTAGAGATGTGACCATGGTCCAAGGGTACGTACAGAGTCCTGGAAATGCCAAAGTTAAAACACCCATGATTATCTTTTTGTTTAAAAAAAAAATCACTTAATAATTCTAGATGATTTCTATGATGATTCTAATTCTAGAGATGAATATTTTTAAATTATCAAAATTTAAAGTTAAATAATATTATTTCTTTTCTTTATTTATTAAACTATGTTGATGTTTCAGGAATTATGCACCTTCAGGACAATCAGCTATTGACTGCTTCAGGCCTTTTCTTTATATTCTTCTCATGAGAAAGAAAACTGGCTGCAAGAACTGATGAGATGGAGATACGAATGAAAGCAACCTCTTAATAGAATTAAAACTTCTCCATATATCTTGAGCTAGGTACAATTTTTAATCTTTATATAATTTGAAACCATTAATTAAACTCTTTCCTAATTATTAGTCCGATCTTGATAATCAAGGCAGATCTCTATCGAAAGTTAATGAAATAATGACGTGCAATAAAATAAAAAAATTTTAAAAGTAAGCACTGTATCATAGAATTTTGGTAGCTAGAACTTCGAAATATTCTTTAACTTGAAAGAAATTTGTATTTTTATTTATAAACTTTCCAAAATAATTTATGTGACTAACATTATATCCTCATCTTCTATTTTCTGTTCTTTTGTTGACTGAAGAAGTTAGTCGAAAAACAAAAATTTCAAAGAAAGTTTTGCTATATTTTGTATAACATATTCTATTTAAATTTTCTCTTTGGCTGCTCTTCGTTCAACCCTCTCTCTTTAATGTGCCATAGAAATTTAACATATCGCTTAGGATATTAATTTGAATTAATTATTCTCATTTTTGTTTAAATTTACAAAATGAATTTCCATTATCGGTATACATCTTTTGTATTGCAAAATATAAGGGAAATATAATAATCCTTTAATGATATATAGAAAGTGAAGTAAAATTGTACAAATAAAATTCTTTTTTCATTGTGCAATGACTTCTTCTAGGGCTGCAATGGTTAAATATAGTAACGCCAACTGGTTTTTTTTACTCGCCCGACATGGTAATTGATAGGTTTCACTGCTAACGGTGGTGGTGACATATTGACACCTGCAGGTGCCTCTCTGTCTCCCGAGTTTAGCCTGAATACCAATGAGAATCACCTCCTCGGTGACCCACTAATGATCCTAACAACGCGGACTCTTGATTTTTTAATAAATTATTATAATTATAAATTTTTTTTTTTAACTTTCATTCCATTTACGTCATTTAGTAGAAAAATTTTTTAATACCCAAAAAATGTTATTTATTCTTAAAATTAATAGTCCTGTTCGACAGTAAAAACTTCCTGGGTTACCAATCGCTTCAGGCCACTCTGATTAAAGTCTGCAAATTTTAGCTTCCGGAAATTAATTCTCAATTAAATTTATATCAAAAACGATTATCGATATAACTTTATAAACCAGGAAAGAAAATTTTTATTATAATCTCTCTTTACTAAATTATTTTCATTATTATTTTTTTAAAATAATTCAAATTAAATTATTCTTCCAAAAGCAAAGAAAATTTCTTTTTAACCAGGTTCGCCCTTAGAAAAATTTTAGTGAAAGGAAATTGCATCCTTCTTGGCTCGTTTCTTCCTCCTAAATTGTTAACACAATCCGCTCCTCAGTTAATCTGACTAAAATTAAACAAAATATTTACTTCTATTAATATATTAGTTATTTAAATTTATAGATCTTGAAAATTATTATAATATGCCTATAATTTTAATATTATTGAATAAGAATCTAATATATCTAGTATAGGCCCTGGACTTCCGGGAGGGGGGGGAGTTAGGACTCAATATTGAGCAATATTGCAGGAGTATGTTCATATGGCTCGGTAATATATCCGTGATGCATGCAATATGTCCCGCATTGCTACTAGTTGCCACCAAGGTTTAAGGGGCCTAAACACAACTACATACAAATACAAATGCACATTGCAGGTCAATGTTTCTCAAAATATTATCCAGCAAAATGTCAATGTATTCCTGGGCAATGTATAGCCCTGGGAAATGTTTTGATAACAGTGTTGCCCGGCAATAGTGCCTTATTTTCGCTCAGTCAGCGATATCAAAAAAACTTTGGTGGAAACTAGTTGCAATGCGGGCCATATAGCCGGCAACACGGATTTATTTCCGAGCTTATCGAACATACTCCTAGCAATATTGCTCAATATTGAGTAATGTTGCACACTGTTGACTCAGAAATAATCACGAAATAGATATAGATGTCTTGGTAGTTGTAAGTTAAAGATTTGACATAAAAACCCTTGAGTCATATCTTTTTTGAAAAAAAAAAAAAAAAAAATTCATTTTTTTTGTTCAACTTTTTAAAAACTAAAATAGAGCTTGACAATAATCATTCATATTCTTTTCTGTTGCAACATAATAAAAACATATTATTTGTCGAGTAGAAATGTATTGCATTTCCGGAAAAAAATTATTTAAAAAAAAGAAGCGTTTCCTTAAGAAAATACTTCTATTGTACAATATCTTATTAGTATTATCAGACTTTGGACCGCTAAGTAAACATACACATGCTTGAGAATGGATTACAGTTATTCAAAGACAGAATCGATGAGAAGTGGGTTTGTTGAGGCACGTAGCAGTAAAGCGGCAACGGCGATAGCATCTCAATGCACTTCATTCACTCGAGGCTCAGCTGGTTGGGGAGCGCTACTCATTCAATGCATTTGTTTCCCGACATAGTATTTAGAATCCATCAATCAAACAAACACTGTCACTAATCTATTCTCTTTCTCTCTATTTATTTCTAGGTTATTAATTAAATCATAAGAAAATTATCGTTTATCCACAACTTTATTTTTTTTTTTCAGACCCTGACACCTCATCCTAATAACATAGAGTGACCATTAGGAGGGGTCGTTTTCCCACTTTTTTTCGGAGCGAAATAAAATAGCCGGCAAAAGTGGCCCACCCATATGGACATTACAGATAAAAATTTTAACAGGAACAGGTAGATGAAGGCAGCCAGCAAAAAACAAAAACTTTATTTAAATATCGTCGACGTTTCGAGAACGCATGGCTCCCATCTTCAGGACGATAAATTGTTAATGTTGTTTTGATTGATACAAGTTTTTGTCTTTGCTGGCTGCCTTCATCTACCTCTTCTTCTTCTTCTGTCCTCGCCTGATTATTTCCGAGGTGCGGGGTCGGCGGACCTTCATCTACCTGTTCCTGTTAATTATCACTCAGCCATTAATTTCTTCTTTTCAAGATATAAATTTTTTTTTTCAAATCGGACAATAACTTCTGTTAGAAATCTTACCTCAAAATTTCGAAAATTCGCTAAAAATCCCAAAATTGTTATTAAGTATAGTTTGGGTTATAAAGCGACCATATTTTTGGATAACTAGATTTCCCTTGCGATGAAAACTGACATACTAGCTCTAAAATGCCAGTTATATGCCCCTAAAAGGGCCAGAGATGCCTCCTCTGGGCGCTTAATTGTACTGAATTTGCCCCGTTTTCGGGTTTTGGCTGCACCTGCTCCTTCTCCTGTCTATAGAAAAACAGCTACTGACTTCATTGATTTACAAGACAATATAGTTTAGTTAATCTATTATAACAAAAAACTCAGTAGTAGTTGAAATTAGTTTATTACAAAAATATATTAGCTACTGCAGAGGGTCATTTCGGTGATTTAAAAGCAAAAGTTTATATGATAAAGGTTAAAGTTGATATCCCATGTGTATCTTATCAACTTTTGCTTTTCGGTTAAATGACAAATCAACTTCTGCCTTCATTTAGGGGAGAAAGTTAGGCCAATGCTTCTTGCTCTCATGATATATAAAATAGTAACAATCTTCCTTCTTTTCTTCTTGGCCTTTTATTTCAGAGACAGATCGGCACGATAGGGAGGGACTTGAATGCGATTGTTACTGTAGCTAGTTTCCGTTTCCTTCCTCAGAATGAGGTATCATAAATAGTGGGATAAACCTTTGAACCTTAGTACGTTAAGCTTAACTGCTTTATCCTCTCTGCTAATCGCCTTCCCATTCTTTAATATTTATCCTAATATTTTTAAGAGTATTCTACTGGATTTTCCCCTCACCACATTTATTTACTATTTAACTATAAATATAATTTCTCCATCCATAGATAAAAATGTTTATTTTTACCTTATTTTTTAAACTCATAAAGAAAGATAAACAAAGAAAAGAAGAAAGACTTAATTGAAAGATGATTACTTAATCTTTGTATAATAGAAAGGAAATATTTTTTCTCATCTTAAGTCATTTATTTCCGGAGAAAAAGGTCATTAGCTTTTTTTTTTTATTAAATTTGCTATCGACAAATATATGAAGAAATTTTGATGTTCCTCTATATTTTAATTATTTATTTATTAGGTATTTTAAAAGAAACATTTTTCACTTTAGAATAATTTATTGAATTCAAAAAAAATATTTAAAAAGAAAATTACTTTTATTATTATTATTATCACTATTATAAATTAAGTACCATGGTATTTCATTCACAACATCATCTTAATCCTCTAGAATAATTTATATTAGAATTTATTTCAAAATATTTTTAAATAAACATGAATATCCAACTCTTTCTAAGAATATTTTTTTTTTTATTTACAGAATCTTCTTCACTTGTCAAATGATAATTTAATAATAAGACAATTACTAGTACCTACGAAATTTTGAAGATGCTGATTAAGAAAATGCTTTTTGCCATATCTGATTACTTCACGTTAACATATTCTCAAAATATCAATGGTATGTATCACCTTACACAGTAGACACGGAACAAGAATTTTTTCCTGCTGGTTTATGATGTTTTAAGGGACTCTCCTGTTGGCATCTTTCAGGGGTTTTATATCTTACTACTTCAATTTATTGTAAATATTTCCGTCCCTATACATGCGCCATTCTCAGTGCATATATGAAATTTTTGTGGGAAATTGTCAAAATTATAAAATAAAACTTAAAGAAAATTTAGAGCATGGGCTTCTTGGCTGGTCGATTTTCTACCAGTATATCAAATATTTGCAATAAATTTAAGTATAAAAGAGAAGAGGAGGCTGGTTTATTCAACTTTTCTTTCTTATTTATTCTTGCTTGACGTTGGGCCTTCCTAAGCTATTTTTCTCCCAAGAGTATCGATCGTTTGGAGGGCAAAGAAGGAGGTATAGTGTCGATTATCACCTTTACTAAATATTTTATATGATAAAATATTCGATTCCTATAGATTCTATGTATTTTATATTAAAAAATTTAAAAAAGAAGACAAAGGTGAGATAAGAGAAAAGGGACCAAACAAAAACTTTAAACACATTTTTTTCAAAACTAGGTTTTTCATAACAAAAATGTCAAAAATTCATATCTTCCAAACAAAAAAATGATAAAAAATTCTAAAAATACCGGCTTGGTCAACTGTGTGTTTATGTGTTCTGTTCAGAAAGCATAAAAACTCAATTTTGACCCCGGTTAAGATTTGGTACCTTTTCATGAGGACGGTCACATATACCTCTGCTCATTTATTCCAGAGATTAAAACTATCTTCCTGATACTATTTTTAAAAATCCTACAATCTTCAAACATTCAAATCCTCAGGATCCTCTTAAATCTTCTATCTGAGTTCCTTCCCCCTCTTACTCCATTTTTTCTCCTAGTCTTCAGACCTCCACTCCTATAATCAGTCCACAAAAAAATGAAATTATCAAGGAAAGGTTACAGGAGCAGAGAATGGCAGCCAAATTTTTTTATTTAAATATTTTATTGGGTCGACGTTTCGGTTTCGATAGAGGCCATCTTCAGGGCCCAATAAGTGTCAAGGAAATATATATAAAATTATATAATTTGCATTAGGCAGCTATATGTAATGATGCTCTTCAGGTGAGAGATCTATCGAGACCGAAACGTCGGCCCAATAAAATATTTAAAGAAAAAAATTTGGCTGCCAATCTCTGCTCCTGCAACCTTTCCTTGATACAACTCAACAGCCACAATTACAATAATAAAAAATGTAATTTTTTGTAAAATTACTTTATTTTTGACTAAATAATCAGCTCTACTCTTCTTTTATATTTGTTATTTTTAATAGGAACATAGGTCTATATATATATTATTCCCTGTAATTGATTTGATATAATTTTTAAATATTTTAATTATTAAATTAAATAGTTAATTTAATTTTTATTCAAATTTTTTTGCAGAATTTGAAGAATGCGACGTAACACTGCTTAACCTTATAACGTATTATGATCTATTAAATTAATAGACATTCAAGAGGCTAGTAAATAAAAACATGAGCCAACAATGACAAGATGCTTGGCAAGAAGACTCTCTGGCCATCTCTTCTGGCAGAGTTCGACGACCTAGATCTTACAACTGTTCCAAAGGCAGAGCTTCAAGTCAGAAGAATACCAATGACAAATTTAAACAACTGTTAAAGGGTAAATGCCAAAAACTTTATTATTACACACGGGAAATATACGTTAAAACTTTTTCGAATCTCTTATCTATATACTGTGTATATATATATATATATATATATGGCCTGCTGAGAATCATAGTTGCGAAAGGCCGAAATTCAACAATTCGAGAAAAGGTGTTTGAAATTTTTTTTTTTTTTTTTTTTTTTTATAAACACCCACTTTTTTATCCATTCACATTCACCCATACATACACATACACACACACTCTTTTCGGCAACCTAAGCCATATAAGACTATACGATAACCGTTATTATGAATATATATATATATATATATATTTGGGATCCAGGCATTCTTATTTAAGCCATTTGGGTTTGAAAATTTTATAAACATATATACATTTAAGCCCTCTGGCCTTGGTACAGTGGTTAGCGTGCTGGCCTTCTGTACCAAAGGTCGCGGGTTCGCATCCCGTCTCATGCGACAAAAATTTATTTCAATTTAATTGGCTACCAATAAATTGAAATAAAGACAGAGTCTAAATGGCCTCCGATGCCGAAAAAAACCTTAAATAAATTTAAAAAAAAAGAAAAATATACATTTAAATAGCCGGGCTACAAATGAATAGGCCAGAATCAATAGCAAAGAATAGAAATATATTTTCGCCAATTTGGCACTCAAAAGAGAATTTTAAAAAAATTAGCGATGCCGAGGTTTCATATACACGTTGTCCTCAGTCTAAAAGAGGTTTTTCGCAACATGGTCTGATAACTGTTATTGAATATATATATTTGGGAAATGGCTTAAGGTGCGCGTCTCGGGGTGCTAATTTTGAGACTTTCCAGCGGCCACAATTTTGAACCTATCGACCTCAAATTTTTTTTAAATTAATGCTATTTAAAATACCTACAAATAATAGAAGCCCTTTTTTTGATTTTCTAAAAAAAAAAAATTTTTTAGATTAATCGCATTAAATAAAAGATATTTTAAAAAAAGGAGCTCTATAAGTTGTAGATAATTAAATTAGTAATCATTGTGTTAAAGAATAATTAATCTTTTGCCTTTAATTAATTAGCTGGAAGGTCTAGAATGAAATGGAATTTGTCCCTTGTATTCCAATGGGGGAACACTAACGCCATCTCTTGCCGCCTCGAGTCAATCGTGTTTTAACGGTTTTTCGAGACGCGCACCTTAAATAAAATCATCGAACTGGCTGGGATCCAAACCCGCGACCCTTGGTATAAGGCCCAGCACGCTAACCCCTACATCAAGCCCGTGGGCCACTTTACTCTTGTACTTATAGGAAAGTTGGAAGAAATGGTTGCCATGTAACAAAGTATAAATATTTTTCCATGATTATAAATTTTACATCTTGAATTCAAATATACCGTACTGTCGGAGCGACCAGTCACACCAGATTTTTTACAATTCGCTTCATCATTTCTTGAAACTCAAATTGTGAGACCATCCCGGGGCTTCTTCAACACACGCACTCCCACACGCGAGTCCGGTTTGCCTCTTCGTTTGAGCGGCCTTCATTTAAATAGTTATTCAAAATTAGAACTTATTAAAGTTTTCAATTTGGGCAAGCATCTAGCGGGATATCAAACTGGAAACTGATAAAATTTTCTCACTAGTTCACAATATTTGCATAAATTATTTTAAAAAGACAAAAAAAAAACATCTTTAAAACACGCGATATTTTTAATCTCTATATTTAAACTAATAATTTCTAACTCAATTGATGTAAAAACTACATATTATAAAATATTTATTTAAGAGATTAAAAAAGAATTTTTCTTTAATTATTTTTAAAAGATTTAGATTTTGAATTATTATGAATTTAGTCTCAAAAATAAATTATATTCATAAATAAGTTAAATTTAGTATTCTGATCTTTTACCAAGATAGGATTTATTTCTTTTTCTTTGTAGAGATAAATCTTTTCAAGTTTAAAACAAGTCTTGAAAATCTCTTCTCATCTACACAAATATTTCAAAATATACGTATGTAAAAGTCTGAAAAAAAAAATTGCGTCTTTAAGGATGGTTGAAAGTTTGCCAAATCAACATTTTAATATACTTTATAATTTGTTTGTATTACACCACAACTTTTATTAATTACAGGTTGAATGTATGAGCATATTTATCTCTTCCAACCAGTTGACCGAGTTTAATAATCTTGTTATCATTTTCTAAAAAATTATTTATTTAAAAATATACGGGGCAGATTTCACTTTGATATTTTTTTTTTTTTTCTAGAATTTTATACATATTTGGGTAATATTGAATTTCTTTTCGCAAAACTACCGTTTAATGATTTATACGTAGTTAAAATATTTGAACTTGACCTTTTAAAGATAAAAATATTTAAGTGAAAAAAATATATGTTTGAAGCAAACATTTTAGAGTATTTTCTCAGATTATATGGTAGACGATTTTCTTTTATACGTTCAGGAATGTTGGGTTCGTTCCAATCTCGTTTCAATCACGTGCGATTCAAATATATGTTTTTTTGTTTTTTTTTTTTTTTTCATTCATTTGATAAATCTAAATGTTTATTTATACAAGTACAGTAGAGTCTCGCTAATCCATACTTGGATACTCCGGCATACCGGCTAATCCGGCGTGTTGAAGAGGTACTTCTTAAATTTTTCTAAATAACTAAAAAATAATTATATTAATGTTTATCTCTGTCTATTATTGTTACATATTAATATTTGAGAAATAGTTCTCTAGAACCAACCCTAATCCGGCATTCTTCGACCATGGGGGGATATTCCAACAAAAAAAGGGGTATTTTTTTCTCTTATTTTAAGAAAACAGTGACATTCCAGATACAGATATATTAAATGTTTCGAGTAATCCGGCATAGGTTCCGTTTAGGCCTAATTAACAAGACTCTACTGACTGTATAAGTGACTCCCTAAAGGAATTATTTTAAAAAATTTCAAAATTTAATAATACACTTAGGTCGGCAAGTTAGAAATATTGAAATTTTTTTAATAGATATGAATTTCGTTATATTATTTAATTTGTAAGTGAGGCGAATAGCTGAATCAATATGTAGTAGAAAATAAAAGGCCGAGCAGCTATATTTATTTCTTTATTTAAGAACCCACAGCGACGTTTCGGTCGACTATGCGATCATCTTCATGGCTAGAGTTCAGTCAACAGAAAACCCGTAATGAATTTTATGAAATGTCTGTCAAAGAACTTTAAGGGTTTTCTGTTGACTGAACTCTAGCCATGAAGATGATCGCATAGTCGACCGAAACGTCGCTGTGAGTTCTTAAATAAAGAAATAAATATAGCAGCTGCTCGGCCTTTTATTTTCTATTATTATTTAATTGTTTCTTTCCTAATTTCAATTTAAAAAAATAATAATTTTGAGCTTCCTCTTCTCAAAACGCCGAAAATGAAATTATACTTCAATATAAAATGAACAGAGGTTTCAAAAGTCCGGTAAACGATTTGACACTTTATATATGTGACTTTTTTTCTCGATGTATTTACAGCTAAATTTACAAAGATAATATAAAAATTCAATATATTTTTGATAAGCGGATCGTCTAAATCGTAGGACGAGGCGTCCACCGCCTTAGCATAAATCTATCACAAGTCATAGATTATAAAGTGCAAAATTTTGTTTATTTAAGACTTAACTTTCTAAATGGCTGAAACAAAAACTCCCTTATCTCATTAAAAATTTACTTTGATTTCTTCTCATATGTTCTTTTAACTCAAAATTTTCATATCCAGTTAACACCATCTCTATTAAATGAAAGTATTATAGAAAAAAAAGTCATTTCTCGTTTTCTATTTGCCTTTTTATTATACTTTTTCTTAATTCAAAAAATCAACTTCTCTATTTATTTACATATTTTTTTCTTCTAGTGAAACTCAACTTGAGAGTACGAATTTACATCTATATCTCATCAAGACATTGAAAAAATCGAAATACATCCAATTGGTCTACAATTGATGCAGATCTCATCATGTTAATCGAACCGGACAAGCCGATTTACTCAACAATTTACTCAGGTTTATATAAAAAATACCTTTATTACGAATTCACTTTAAATGTTGAAATATGATTGCAAATTTCAATAATTAATCAAATATTGGCTACTTCTTTTTAACTTTGCCCATCAACCGTAGGTTGGACAGGTAAAGTTAATGTAATCGTAAAAAAATCGAAATTTTTCTGAAGCTGCCAAAATGCGTTTTGAGGTCCCCTGAATCCATTTAAGAAGTTTTTGGAATGATGTCTATGTTATATGTGTGTGTGTGTGTGGGGGTGTTTGTCTGTGGTAATTTTTTTCGTCAATGAAAACTCAAAAACTATTCATTCAATTGTTTTGAAATTTTGCACCCATAAACTAGGGGTAGAGGCCAAGAACTGAAAATCTTTTGGTAAACATCGGACCATTAGGGGGGGGGGCTCTAGGGGGGGGACAATTTTTTTTTTCTTACATAACCTATAATTTTTTTTATATATTCAGAAACTAGACTTTCTCCCGAGTAAATGATATATAATATGTATAACATCCGACCATCAGGGGGGCTCTAGAGGGGGGGGGACAAATATTTTTTTCTTGAGTAGTGGGTGGGCAAAGTTGTGCGCTCGGCTTAGTCCGACCCTTTATTTTTAGTTATAATTAACAAAATAGTAGGTTTTAAATTTTAGAGAGATCCCAACTAAAACTCAAAACAAATAAACAAAAAAATCTCTGTGACTGGTCGTACAGGACACAATTTTCTCTTACCTTCGGTAATCGAAAGTTGTGTTCTGTGCTAGTCACACCTGATTTTTTGTGTCGGCATATGTTTAGTTTCCGCCAATATATTAAAATTCAAGATGTAAAATTTATAAACATGGGAAAATATTTATATTTTTTTACCATGGCAACCATTTCTCCTATTTTACCTATGAAGTACAAGAGTAAAGTGGTCAAAAGATTTCAATGGAAAAATGAGATTATACATTTTAAAGAGCATCTAAAAAATAATAGATTTTTGAATTTTAATCAAAATCGTTGGGGCGAATTTCGAGAAAATCGAAAAAAACTACATCAGTAAACTTCTAGTACTTTTTGGCCGATTTTGATCAAAAGCTTATTTTCACGCCCTAGGTGGGTGTCTTTCTTAAATATAAAATTCCAACCTCGTAGCTCAATTCCTTCATGCTTAAAATTGAACACAGACAGACACACACACAGAGACAGACCATGTCGCGAAAACCACTTTCTTGGATTCAGGGGACCTGAAAACGTGTATATCCTTCAAAAACTCCACATCGAATTTTTGACATGAATCCAATACTTTCTCTCTATATATATTAACATATATAGAGGTAAGAAAAAGTAAAAAAAAATATTTTATTTAAAACGAGGAAAGGGACATTCTAAACATATATCAGTAATTTAAAATCCTTTTAAATTTTTTTAGCCAATATAAATTATATACTGTAGAGCGGAAACAAATGCTCAAACAAGCACAATCCCAAGACATTTCCTTTTTCTTTGCTTCGGCGGCGTGGGACGATTTAGGGACGAAGCTCGTCTAAACTAAACTCTTCTGAGGTACCTTATTTACTTTGTTTTAGTGTAATTTATTCCAAGAATTTGTTCACATTTATTAAAAATTCATTACTTTAATGATTTTTTTTTTTTTAATTTTAATTAGTATCTTTTATTTAAAATATTCCGAAGCAATTTTTATTTATTTACATATATTTATAATATACCCCAGAATGAGTGGCCGAAACGTTGAAATTTTTACAAATAAACCACAGTTAAACCGAAAATCAAATTCTTTTATTAATGATAACAACTGTGAAAGCCTAAACTCCAAAATTTCTTAATTGCTACTTAATTTGAACTAATTTTAATTAATTTGAAAACTAAATTTTGAAAAATTTGGTCCATAGGAGACAAATAAATAATAATTTTCAATAAATATTGATGGGTTTTTTTACCGCCCCTTGAGATCGATTCACTTCAAATTATAATACCTTCTTAGCATATTTAATGATCTATAAATTTGAAAATTTTCATCCTTATTTAATGAGATTCCAGTGATTCCAGAGTTATAACTTATTTGTACCTTTATTGATACTTTTATATTGTAAATCTTACATAAGACATATGGGCCGTAGAGAACTTGCCTCTCTTGTTAAGTGCTAGAAGTTCCATGCCACAAAAATTTATTGATTTATATTATAATTATTATACTGGTTGTAGATATTAAAAAATCTGGTGTGACTGTCGCACAGCACACAACTTTCTCTTTGCTTCTACTCAAATTAATCTCTAATAAATGTTTGTGGCCACAGATCCCGAGGAAGCTCTCGAAACGTCGACAGTATAAACTTGTTTTTTACTTTACATTTCCTTGGCTGACTCCATTCCATACATCTTTATTTATTGATTTAGTTAAAATAAATAGGAACAGGCAGACCCCTTCTAAAAGGCCTTAGATGCCGAAAGAGACCTTAAAAAAAATTTATATACAGTATATCAATTATATCCTAAAATATCTAGCCTTGGATATGGACCCAAGGGAAAGGGTTGAAACTCTCCCTGGATGTACCCACCTATTTCCGAAATCAGATAGAATCAGAGTTGCGTACTCTATTTTTGATTGACAATTTGAGATTTTTCCTTATTAAGTAATTTAATTTTCACTTATTAATTTTTTTCAGGTAACACTTGAGCAACCAAACAACCAAGAAAGACAATTGGTCGTTTATTAATTATTCCGTTGCTTCAAACCCGGATATCAATGTGTCCTAGCCAAAACATAAATGATGACATCTCGACCGATGACAAAACTGGCATTTAATTTTCATATGATATTAATATGCAATATAATTGAGGAGTTGGTGGTGAGTAGAATTTTAAAATATTTTTGAATATCTTAGAGAAAGTTTTTTCTTAATTTTGAGCTTTTACGATATCTACCCATCCCAACTTCTGATTTATCAAACGTCCGCTTTTTTTTGAGATTTACTTTTTTTAAGGAAGTATTTTTGTTACAACCTCATCAGGGAATTTCGATATATAATTTATTTTAATAATGATATTCGAACTTTTCATTTTCAATTTTTTTTTTTTTTTTTTTTTTTTTTGAAGGTAAAATGATAAACTTGAAGATCTGTGTCAAATATTATTAATACAAAAAATTCATTTGTTCTAGTTTTCTAAAAATGAGATATGTCAAAGATAGAAATATAATTATAATGTTCTACATCCAGATTAAAAGAAATTCTTAACGCATGAATTAATCGAAATTTTTTTGCTCAGCTCAAACTAAAATTAAAAAAAATACATTTGTAAAGTATTAACGTTAATCTTGGTAGGAATCTATCATAGATTGGAAATCAGTGAAAGCGGTGACAGCGGCCTTCTCAGGCCATCGATTATCGTTTGTAATCGATGCGAAAATTCGCCTGCTCAATGAATATGCATTGATATATTTACTATAAAAGAATTGTCTATTCAAATTTTTTTATATTTGTCTTTTGTCTTTTAGATTACTTACTTAAAAAGTTTTTATTAACAGTGACAGTTTTCCAGTTTGTTGTTTTCAAAAAATAAAAAAGGCAAAAAAAAGATCCCAAGCAAAATAAACTTTTCTATTTCATATAAGATAATGTTAAAAACGTATTTTTTGTTCTTAAATTAATAGTAAAAAAAAATTATAAAAATAAAAGTTAATCAAAATTAAAAAAAAAAAATATTTGGAAAGTTGTTTAGATTAAATTTCATTTACTCATTTTTTTTTTTTACTCTAGAAATATTTAGATTATCTCTTGAAGGAATTTATTATTTAAAATATGTAAAAAGGAAGTACGAGAGGGGGAGGAGTGAAAGAATGTAAAATAATTATTCAAAATTTTTAAAACATACTCATACATCTTTATCTAAATTTCTTAAAGTGATTTGACCAAAAAAATGAATGCAAATTGTTTGTTGACTCATCCCTACTTATTTATACACTTTAATTCACATAATAATTTTTTTACACGTTTAGACATACATTATTAACTCATATTAAATGGCTCTAACACATCATAAAGTACCAATTAATAAAAAAAAATTAGTAATTATAAATGATTGATGTGTAAAAATCTTTTTATTAACAAAGTGTGAAGAAGGAAGGTCTGAGAGAGAAATCATGAACTTTTTCTTTTTTTATTAAAGTCTTTTTCGGCATCGAAGGCCATTTAGACACCGACTCTATCTATTTCAATTGGATTGGTACTCAATCCACTTGAAATAAATTATCGCATGAGACTGGATGCGAATTCGCGACACAAATGGCCGCCTCACACATTCCAATAAACCTTTGATTTCAGTAACTGAAATTACTTTCTGGACTGAGCAGAACCGCCGACAGGAAAATTAAGAAGTTTTTGAAAATTTGATATCGAAATTTTTATAATACAAATTTTATTGTCAATGTTTACCATCAGAGCAAAAAGCTTGATAAATAAAGACCTAAGAGCCCGTTTAGTTTAACCCACTTTAATTAATTTTAGGAAAATTAAATTTCATTTGAAAGTCAAATAGAAATAGAAACTTTTAGCTGGGGGAGTCTTTTGTCCGTATGTCTTAGGAATTCGGGTGACACGGCGGCATCCCCTGAGGCTCAGAGAAAGTCCATTAAGAGGACATTCGATGACGTCTGATCATAAAACTGGCAAGGCGCCTCTTTCTTCTGTCAAAAAACACCTCAACTCAACTCTTGATTCGCTTTCATTCAAGACAAGGTCGACCCTTATTTTAGAAATTGTATACTCTTCCAAAATTATAAATCAATCAAAATATTTAATTTTATCATTTTATTTTTCTGCATGTCGAGATGCATCTGAGGGCATTTAGCCTCCACCCATATTTATTTAAAGTACAATAATCTTATCAACCGGGGCAGTTGGGGGCTTGGGGCTCAGTGGCGGATCCAGAGGTGTTTCACGGAGGGGGTAATCTGGAGTGACTGGTCACACAGCACACATTTTTTTTTTCTTAATTTCGGTAATTTAAGGGCACATTCTGTACTTGTTTGCCAGAATATAAATACAAATCAAATTTTTAAGTATTAATTTTTAAAATTTTACATTAAAAATACATTTTTTTTTCGAAAAAAAGTATTTTTTTCAAATCTCAGGGGAGTATTACTCATTTACCCTCCCCCCCCCCTTGTATCCGTCCTTGTTGGGGCTTCACTAGAAGATGGGGCCTATATATATTTTGTACCAGAGGTGTATATTGAATTTTTTTTTTGGGGGGAGGGGGCGAACTCATTTTTAAATATCTCTCTCCTCTATACACAAAAATATTTTTAAAATACCGTATATCCCTGAACTCCGAGGGGCATGAGGATCTCAAAGACAAATTTTCATTAAAATTTTTTTTTATAAATTTTCCCGTTTTCACTTGAGCCCTGAGGGCCCCGGGCCCTCTCAAAGACAAATATTTGGGGGTCTCTGCCTGCTAGAGGCCTGGGGCGGACCGCCCCCCCCCCTCCTCGGCACGCCTCTGTGAAAGAGATAATTAATGATATATTTTTGTTCTTAATTCGTGTTTGCTTCTACCCAAATTTTTCAAGTAATTCGTTAATTTCTTTTAAAAGAATAATAAAATATAATTCAGGTTCTAAAAGATGTGGGCTTCTAATGAGTGCATATAGGCCAACTCGTGGGCAAGATCCCTCGATTTTCTCGATCCTCCCTTCTCTATGACATGAATCAAAACAAGAATTCCAAATCGAAATTTCTCTTTCATTAAAAAAAAAAAAAAAAAAAAAAAAAACTGATTTTATTTATTTTTTTTTATTATTCAAGCTAATAATAATGGCTAGTGAAAGAAAACTATAATGTTATTTTATTAGTTTAAGTAGTTTCTTAAATTAAAATAATTTACGATAATATTAATCATTTTTCAATTTTATTTTTAGCTATCAGAAGACTTCAAAGAGTTAATCTCCAAAAATAGAAGAAAAATATGAAAATTCGTAAGAACAAGCATGTGGCAAGAACTTTGGAATCTCTAATATCTTATGGATTACAAAGGTGATTAATTAAAAAATTAAAGGAGCATATATTTTGGGATAAGATATATATATATAATAGAAATCTCATCTCGGGAGAGTTCTCTTTTTTGTCGCACTAAATTCGGGATTTTACTATTTATATAACATGTTCATACATCCTTCCATCTTGTAGTTACGTGGATGAAACTAAGTGCAGAGACAGTCAATATTAAAGCACCTCCAGAGGTCTATTTGCTTTGAATGCCTGGAATGCAGGCAACCATAGGCTGTCTAAAAAATACACTTGAAAACGCGAAAGTTGTGTGCTATGCGACCAGTCACACCTGATTTTTTAGCTTATAACTAGCCTTCCCCTTCCCCCCCCCCCTCAGATTCACAATTTAAATAATTTTTTTACAATTTCTAAAAAAAAATGACTTCCCTCCCCTTATAAATTAATATTTCCATTCATAATAGATTCATAAACAAGTTATTTTAGTCTATTAATTCAAAATTTGATAATTTGAATCGGAATTAAAATATTTTTTTCTCTTATCTCTATATATATGTTAATATGTAGAGAGAGAAAGTATTGGATTCATGTCAAAAATTCGATGTCTTTGATTCGAGATTTTGATGGATATTCACGTTTTGAGGTCCCCTGAATCCAAAAAAGTGGTTTTCGCGACATGGTCTGTCTGTCTTATTTAGGTCTTTAGGTATTTCTTGTCTCTATTTTTTTAAAAGTACTGTAAATTAAAATTATAATAAATTAAACAAATATTCTAATTTGATTATTGTTTCAAAAATATCAGGGAGATTTCTACCCTTTGGACAACCCAGCATAAATGGTTGCCTACTCTCCAGGCTATATTGTCCCTCGCTCACTCAGTCTTTTTTTTCTCCCATCATTAAGGGACAGTTTGTGCCGGTTTTTTTCCCATTTGATCGCCTCTAATATTATTTAATTTTATACTAATATTTATCTCTTTTCCGTAATAATTGAAAAATAATTTTCTTTCCATAGTCTTTCCATTCTCCCCTAATAACAATAAACTCATTTCTTCAAAATCTAGAAATAAACATTTAGTAGAGATATTCGTTTCATATCCTTTCATTAACAAAGAAGGTTTATTCTTCTAATAATTATTTGCCTTTTATGTTTTTCTTTTATGAAGGATTCAACCTAGTTTTCATTTATTTCTGAGATTCACTGTTTTAATTGATTATTAAAAGTTACCATCTAAGAAAGGCCCGTATTATATTTTATTTATTCCCAACTTGAGGTATAATTAAAAAATTACTTGGTGTTTTGTAATATCAAGGCTAATTAAAAGATAATTGAATAATAATAATAAAAATAATCAACCAATTCTTAATTATAAAAAAAAAAAAAACATTAAATGATAAATATTTTAAACTAAAATTGAAATAATTATTGTTTAGAAAAATAAATTATAGTGTAAATAAGCAATTATTAAAATATTTTACTTTTACTTTACATTTAGAGAAATTTCATGGCACATTGAATGAAAACAAATTTCATTACGTTAAATACGTATATCCATCGAGGAAATATGATCCGATAATTAATATGATTCGGATGAAATGTGAAAAGGACAGAGAGAAAGAGATCCGGATACAAATTCCTTAGTGAGAAATCCGGATCTAATAAACATTATCTAGTTATTTTTTTTTCTCAAGTAACTTTAATCAAAATATTAGACAGCTTAAGCCAAGATGAAAATTTAATACTAAGGTCAAGGATGTCTTTAGGAAAAAAAATGTATTTTTTTATTAGTTTTTTCCACTAATAATGACTATTTACTTATAAATAGGCCTATTGCTCTTATCTATCTAAATCTGTGTAATGAACATGAGCGAAACTAGATAATTTGACTGAAGGGGGGGCCCCTAGTTACGCCCATGGTAATGAACATTTTAAATGATTTAATTATTTATTATTTAAGCACTTATTCATTTAAATTAAGATCGATTGGCTACCCTTATAAAAAAATTAATTATATACAATTTTTTAAATTAATGTTATTATTTCATCATGAAATATTTATCTTATTCAAGGTCCAGATATTTTGTTTCATAAAGGCAAATACCCAACCTCTGATATTAACCAACAATAGAGATCTTAATAAATTATAAAGAGAAAGAAATGAGAGTCTGACCTTGCTGGACATGAGTCAGTATTCTCTCTCTAATATTCAGCAATCCTTTTCATCTATTAACATATAAATCTCACATGAGTCATTCAACCAAATATCGTCTGACGTCTGGAATTAAATTTGAATAATTAAAAAATAAAATAATAATTTTTCCTAATAAATAGATGTCAACATGTCATTGATTTTAGAACAGTCTACCTGTAATTTATTAAGAGAGCTTTCTAAATTTGAAAAGAGACCGCATCTTGAACAAAAGCATCTTAATACCTCAGACTGACAAGGGGCGTGTCTTTCTTAATAAAAGATCTTCTGTGGATCTTACAATAAGGCCGATGCTAAAAAGCGCAGAGCTCAAATGCTGTTACTCTTTGAACAAAACTTTACAGTTTTGTGAATGTATTTGATGCTGGGGGACCAAGTGACCATAAAATGCTCCGGAATTAAATCCATAATTTCCAGTCTAATGATCTAAATAAATAAATGGTGATGGAGTCAGGAAAAAAACAATAAATGAAATTGCGTTGGAGGTGTGTTGCGTGCTAATTTTAATAAATGCTTTTTCAATTTTATATTGTATATGTATGCAGCTCTGAAGATGGCCTAGACCTCGGGCCGAAACGTCAGCCCCTGAGGGCGAGCATTGAAATAAAAGAATTTTTGGCTGCAATGGTCTTGTTTTTTTTCCTGACTCCATCACCATTAAGCCTACAGCCACAGATCTTCATCAATTAAATTACATCAGCCACATTATTTCTTCAAATCTTAAGGTGCGAACACATCTGCGCTCTGCTCCGCTCGCGAGCACCTTGTTCGTTAGATTAGTACGGGTTTTGAGATGCTCGCGAGCTGCTCAAACCCGTACTAATCTAACGAACATGGTGCTCGCGAGCGGAGCAGAGCGCAGATGTGTACGCACCTTTAATCAATTAATATAATCTCATTTTGAAAACATTTATCTCTTTATTATTTTAAAATTTATTTTTAGCAAATTTCATCAAAATTTTCACACTCTTTTTCATGTATATTTTTTACGAAATTTTTTTAATTTTTTTTTAATTAAAGATGCCATTGACATTTATAATTATGTGAAAGTGTCATTAAGAATTTTACAATTTAATCAACAACAAAGATCTGAAATTTAATTAATAAAAATATTTATTTTAACATTTAACCTTCAAAGTCAAACCATTAATTTATATTTTTAAGTTTATTCCATGGCCAATTAATTAATTGAATCTTTTTCTTCTTTTCAGGTCAACAGGAATGAATAAAGAATGAATAAAACTTGGAAGAATTCTACTTTATCCCTTGAACGATAGAATATTAAAAAAACAATGAAAATATTAAGAGGAGAATCAAAAAATTATTCAAGGTATAATGAAATAATTGGAAATATTGTTTATAATTAGTTATATTTATTACTTGGCTTCAAATAGATTTATAAAATGTAAATTCCTAACAACTATTTTGTTTCTCTATGGAACAAATGCTGATCTCGATGAAAATTCATACTTTCTGATCAACTATATTGGCCAAATTTTAGTTTCAAACCGTTTCCAGAAAGGCATTTTATTAATATACTTTTAAAAATATATTACTATAATCACTATTTGGTATCCAAAATTTTCATGTCTTGAAATATGAAGCAAATCCTGACCCCCAGCACAAGAAGTGAATGTTCTACCACTATGCTATGGCTCATGTCTAGTTACTAGTTATGTTTACAAACTAGAGGCTCAGGTGGGGAGTGGTGGTCCCAGAAATTTTTTAAGGGATGGGGTCCGAAATTTTTTGTCTAGAAAAGGCGAAGAGACAGTGGTTCAAAGAGGGAAAGGTAATGCGGGTAATAAATATTTATTATATTTTAAATTAGGATTAAAAAATAACTTTTATATGAATAAAATCATAATATTAATGAGTAGTGAGGAGATTCAAGGCAGTCAAAAGCAATAAAGAAAAAATATATTTATCTTTCGCTTTATTTTACACACTTCGACGTTTCGGCCGAGATTCCGGCCTTCATCAGTACAATCTGCTGTTTGCCTCAAGCTCAGAGAGGCTCTTGACAACTCGTGACAATATGTTTGTACGAACATTCGTCGGATGTCATGACTTCTGGGTCATTAGTGATAATCATAATATTAATATTTTTTCCTGTTAAAGGGGCCCAATCCCCTCCCTACCTGGGAGACAACTGCTGAAGTAAACCTAGTTACTACAGTAGTTATGTTGGGCCTTAGCACAGTAGTAGAACACTCACGTCTTGTGTTAGGTTTCAGGATTTGCTTCTCAAAAATTTGCTTCTTCAAAAGATGTAAATTTTTCCGAATTCTTTTTGGATACCAATTAATATATAAAAATGGGGACGGTTTCTAAATAGCCTCAAATGCCGAAAACCTACTGTCTCGTCTTAGATTCTTAATGTTTGTCTGTATGTAAATAATAAATGAATGTCTATATAATTATTTTCCCAAAAATAAGAAAAAAATTGTTATTTTTAGTAAATGGATTTATACCACAACTTGAATTTACTTCTGAATATTATAATAGCAGGAAAAAATGACATGTTATTTTATTTGAATTATATTTAACGAATTTGACCTCTAATTGATTTTGATTTATTCATCACTGAATGTTAAGTAGAAACCACTTGTAAATAATTCAAAAAATAAATAAATATAATGAATCAGAAAAATGTTTTTGTAAAGGAAACATCAGACAACACTTTCCATTCCCATTTCCCTGTAAATTAATAATATTTCTTTCTATAAATGAAAAAGAGCTTAGATCTTTGAGGTATCCAGAGGAAAGGGGTCGGGGCGGGGCGCAACCCGTCTGTCCGTAGACAAAAATTCTCACTTCTTAAGGTAAGGAAAGAAAGAAGTTCAACTAAGTGCATGTTATGAAATATATGTATATATATTAGTTTTTTCGATTTTTTTTCGAAGCTAAATCGGTTCCAAATATATATATAAAAAAATCCTGCCAAATTTCGGCTCTTAATATTAACCCATCCCCCATGGCAGCCAAAGTTTTAAATGGAAATAACATAGGAAAAGTTTTTTTTGTCTTTAAAATTTTGTATCTCATCAACGGAACAATCTCTTGGTAAGACCATAACATATTCTTATAAGAAATTTAACGCTCTACAAAAAAGGTCTCCTATTATTTTTGGGTTACTCTACTGGTTCAAAAGTTATTCGATGTCAAATTTGAAGTTATAGTCAATTTCATTTCAACTTTGGCTTCGAATAACTTTTAAACCAGTAGAGCTATCCAAAAAACACAAGAGACCTTTTTTGTAGAGCGTTAAATTTCCTATAAGAATATGTTATGGTCTTATCAAGAGGTTGCTCTGTTGATGAGTTACAAAATTTTAAAGACACAAAAGAACTTTTCCCATATAAAACTTTTTGCTGTCGTGGGGGACGAGTTAATATTAATTTTAAGAGCTGAAATTCGCCAGGATTTTTTTTTTTATATATTTGGAACCGATTTAGGGCTAGCGTCGAAAAAAATTCGTTACTATATTTTTATTCTGAGAGAAATTTCCAACCATTTAAAATCGTCAGGCGTTTATTGACAAAATTCTCAAAAGCCTGATGATTGCTGATATATACTTTGCTTTAATAGATTAAAATTTTATCTAGTCATCTAACAGCTTTATTTTTAATAATAATTTAAAATGAAAAAAATAATACGAAATTAATATATGAAACCGGTCCTGAAAATTGTTCAATTTCTATTCTTATTTAGGAAGTCGTCTATAATTACGTGGCTGCTTTCCTGTTGATGGAGTCACCGTCATGTTTTGGCATGTGCCGGGGCACTATTGTTCGCCGACGGCACTAGGGAACTAGGTCCCTTCCTGGTGTGAGTCCCGTTGCCTCAGGAGTCAGCCAAGCCAAGGTTCGCCGCAACCGAGGCAAAGGTACCGGCCAACAAACCAGCTCCCGATTACTTTACTCTATTCAATAAGTTTTGTGCTTGTCTTCTTTTTTTATTTACTTCTTTTACTCCACTTAACGTGACCAACCTTGACACATAAATACGATTGATTTACAAAGAACCTTCTTCTTTAAAAAAAAAAAAAAAAAAAAAATTGAGACGTGATTCTCCTGAGTAACATAAATATGTGGTTTTTGATTGAGAAAATCTCAAAGCTGAAAATGTTCATTTTTTCGTTATTTTATATACAATATTTGATTATTTTTTATCATTACATGAAATTATATAAGGGGAAGTGAGTTTTATTGGTGCAGGTCGAGGGTCCGGTGGCCTGGTGCAATGGATAGCCTATGCTCCGGAAAGGCGGAGATCCTGGGTTCGATTCCCGAGGGCCATGGGATGTTTGGCCTCATCAATAAAAAACACTCAGAGTCTTGTTAAATATATCTCTGACTTATTTAGTCCGAATCGGGGTATTTTGAAAACTATTATTTTATTCAAATATATAGATCTCGAAAAATATTTAGTTGAAATTATTCCTTTTATTTTAATAGTGGTAAGGTTCTAGTTTCATAATTTACTAGACAAATTTTCATAAATCAAATTGGTGATTTTTTCTTTTCTATTTTGCTACCCCCTTTTCTATGTGAATTAAATCTACGCCGATACCCTCCTATATATTTATTTGGGTTTGGCCTTAGATAAAACCTATATATCGCCCGCGGAGAATCATAGTGGCGAAAGTCCGAAATTCAACAATTTGAGAAAAGACGTTCGAAAGTTTTATAAACATATACATTTAAATAGACGGGCAACAAATGAATAGACCAGAATCAATAGCAAAGAATGGAAATATATTTTCGCCACTTTGGCACTCAAAAGAAAAGAAAGACCTTTTGATAATAGATAGAAAAATTTAATCTTAAAATTTTAAACTTTGATAAAAATTATAAAAAATATTTTATATTCATTATTTCTTTTTTTGGGTTTGGCCTTAAATAAAACCTTAAGGAAGGTAGATCTGCAGCCAGGAGAATAAAAAACTATTTTAATTTCTTTTGGTCAACATTTCGGACGCCAATCGCGTCCTTCTTCGGCAAAGATTGTTAAAAAACACACATAGATGTTGTTTTGAACAATATTGAAAAAAATGCCTTTTTCAATATTGTTCAAATATTTTATATATTCCACAACAATGTATGTGTGTTTTTTAACAATCTTTGGTCCCTAAAAAGGACTCGATTGGCGTCCGAAACGTCGACCAAAAGAAATTAAAATAGTTTTTTTATTCCCTGCCTGCATATCTACCTTCCTTTATTAATATATAACAGCCATTTTACACTTTTGCTTAGATAAAACTATTTTTTTTTTTTTTTAATCACCCCTTTCGGCTACAGACGCTGTTTAGGGGTGATTAATTTATTTATATAAATGAAAATACATCAATGGCTACCGGGGAATGTTCCACACACTGATTGCTCGTGATCACTAATTCAGAGTTTTCGCCGCGTTTGGCATCACTTAACGACAACGATTGTGGTGACTGTTCTTCTCTATTACCAGACCCCACAGCCCCCCCCCCCCCCCCGTATATAAAACTTTCTATCTACATATTCAACTCTTTCCTTGAACTGAACAGCTTCCGCGCCCCACAGTTTGAGAACCACAATATCGTTTAATAGGAGTAAACTCACAAGAAAAAGTTTATTTTAATATAATAAATTGATTTTAATATTTTTCTTTTATTGACTTGACCCCCGATGCCCTTCGTAGGCGGTTCATAAAAAAAATTATATATAATCTGACAAGCAAAAACTTTAAATTATTCTGATTTAACGTTTCATGCAATAAAAATCATTTCAAGTTCACTTCTCTCCCATCGGAAGAAGTTTCAAATTAATTTATTGCAAAAAAAAAAAAAAAAACATTACGAAAGATTCAGAGCCAATTTATTTGATTATCAAATTATTTATTACCCAAAAGCTTATCGGAACAAGAAATTTTCGCAAGTATTCATTAAATTTAGTTCACATTTATGTATATGACTTGTTAACATTGAAATTAATTAAATTAACATGATTTTATTAAAAATAAAATAAATTCCCGATGTCCTTTAAACTGTCTGTGTAAGATTGTTTCTTCATTGCCAAAATATTCCATTAACAATCACTTTCGAAAGGAGTTATTTCTTTAACCAGCAAAAATATCTTCAAATATATATATATATATATATATTGCTCACGGCCTGGGGAGTAGGCAGGTTGAGACCCCGGGAACCAAGAGCTAACACCCCGACTTGGGGAGTAGGCAGATTGAGGCCCCAAAGTCAACCCAAACCAAAAACAAACCCGATTACACAGAACCAACCACTGTCCATTCCTCAGAGACAAACCCAGACCTCTGAGGCATCCACCAAACACACCACCGACTTAGGGAGTAGGCAGATTGAGGCCCCGTAGTCAATCTAAACCGAACACAATTACACACAACAAACCTTCCTCCAGCTCTCAGAGACCAATCCACGCCTCTGAGTCATCCACCAAATTGACCTGGGGACCAGGAAGACTGCGACCCCGTAAACAACCCCCTCCACCATTACCTCCTAACTTCCTTCTCTCTTGAAAATGGCTCCAAAAAGAGAGCCGAAACGTCGAGTAAATCTCAGCACCCCACGCGACTTAACCCGAGAAAACTTATCTTTGCATATATATACAGTATATATATATATACAAGTATACCACTTGCCAGGGAGCTACGTCCCCTGGACCTCCTTGCTTGTCTTCGGCTAGCAAATGCTTCAAATTGATTCTTGCCCACTTTGGAAATTTTGAAATATCTCTAACTCTACTGGCCAATTTATCTGGCCAATCAGCGCCCTGACAGGCATTTACACACTTCAAACAGGAAGTCAGTGCCTAGCGCTTTATATATTGTAATGATAATGATAAAGATATTGATAATATATTACAATGCAAAAATAAACATTTTCAATTTTAAGAGGAAAGCTTTTTAAATCACACAAAAATTATTAAAGATTTTATTTAATCTGAAACACAAACTTAATCAAGGGTTCGTCTCAAATGTTTTTATAAAATTGAAGAAGGCCCTATCAAAAGGAGAGGAATTCAAACTGTAGGGCTAGGGCTCTAAGCCAACTACTAAAAAAAAGATAAAAAAAGAAAAATTGGATGGAAAAGATAATGAACCCCGAATGGCGGTATGCAAAGCTAAACTAGTCCGCGCTCTTAATTATATATATATATGGTTAAGCTTTTTATATATATAATATATTTGGAGTGAAAGAGGATGCAGCTAATAATTGAGCCTTTGTTGATAAATAATTATAAACACTCTCTTTATTGCAATGTTTCAGCAAGGATCCACCCTGCCCACTTCAGCCTTCAAAGAGGATATTGTTTAATCATACAAAAATAGAGTTGGAATTGATAATAATACAACGCATGTGTATTTAGGGAATTTAAATTTATGATAATAGTACCCACAAGCGATACTCAGAAGTTCCAAGCTTTGAGGACTACGTATTATAAATTTATATTCACTTAACAAAATACATATGGGTTGTATTATTATAAATGACAATTTTTTTTGTATATAAGCTTACTCTTTGTAGCCTGAAGTTCAGCAGGATGGATCCTTGCCAAAACGTTCCAATAAAGATTTTTATTATTATTTTTAGAAGCTCAATTATTGACTCCATCCACTTTCACTTCAAACATATCGCCTGCTGAGAATCATAGTGGCGAAAATCCGAAAATTTAATTTTTGAATTAAGCCTACCAAACGTTGTTAAAATTGTCTTCTCTTTTGAGTGCCAAAGTGACGAAAATATACTTCCATTCTTTGCTATTAATTCTGGCTATTCATTTTTACCCGGCTATTCAAATGTATATGTTTATAAAACTTTCAAACGACTTTTATTTTCTCGAATTGTAGAATTTCGGACTTTCGCCACTATGATTCTCAGCAGGCGATATTATCTACATGCACGGTCTGCTTTTCAGTATATATATATATATATATATATATATATATATGATGCGAAGATAAATTTTCTCGGGTTGAGTCGCGTGTGATGTTGAGATTTACTCGACGTTTCGGCTCTCCTTTTGGAGCCATTTTCAAGAGTATGGAATTAGGGGGAATTGTTGGGGTGGTTTGTTTACGGGGTCGCAGTCTTGCTGGTCCCCAGGTCAATTTGGATGCCTCAGAGGCTGGATTTGGTCTCTGAGAGCAGGAGGAAGGTTGAGTGTGTGTAATTGCGTTTGTGTTCGGTTTAGATTGACTACGGGGCCTCAGTCTGCCTCTCCAAGTCGATGTGTTATTGGTTTGGTTATTGGATGTGTTAGGAGATTGGGTTTGTTTCTGAGATTTAGATTGGGTGTGTGTGTGTGTGTGTGTCGTGTCTGTGTTTAATTTAGGTTGACTTTGGGGCCTCAATCTGCCTACTCCCCCAGTCGATGTATTGCTGGATGTTTCCGAGGCTTGTGTTTGTCTTTGAGATGTGTTGGGTTGTGTGGTGGCGGTTTGCGTGTTGATGGTCGAAGTGATTTCTGTTTTGGTTTTTCTTACTTACTTACTGCTGGGCTCGGGTCTTGACTGCTTGCTGGCTAGCTGACGACAGTCGTCAGCAGTAAACAAACCACCCCAACAATTCCCCCCTAATTCCATACTCTTGAAAATGGCTCCAAAAGGAGAGCCGAAACGTCGAGTAAATCTCAACATCACACGCGACTCAACCCGAGAAAACTTATCTTCGCATACATTCAGTCGCGGAAACCTTCCAGAACATTTATATATATATATATATATATATATAGATATAGATATTAAGCTTACATTTCTTCTTTGGTTGGGATCGGTTTGTTCAGAGATATCCATTGACGGACTCAATCGTAATAATCCTCATACTGTATGTTGGTTATCATTCATCAAAATCTCATTGCAAGAATGATTGGTTTTGGATTTGTTATAACACCTTTTATTTAAGTCGATCAGAAAAAAGGATATTATTTTTACATTCACGATTTTATATGTATTTCAGAATAACATTTTAAATATATTTATTATTAATTCATTCACTCGGGCATTATTTATTGTGTGTGAAAATCTTTTTGAAAGAAGGGAAGCATATTTGTTTTACAAATAAATTTGTTCTCAAGGAAATCGTGGTACTTGGATTATGTGTTTAAATTAAAAAAAAAAAGTAACAAGTTATTTCATCATTTATTTTATAAATCTACATCTCTTTAAATATTTAAAGAAAGGTTATTTTAGTTCGGAAGAGATTGTTCTCTGTTTGTCAAGTCTTTTTCTCACAGTTAACTATATATACACTGTGTTGACATGAACTGATGAACTCAACATTTTAAAAATAAATTTCACCCAGTTTATGAAAGTATAATTTATTTAAAATTCCATTTATTAATTTAAAAATAATAAAAATAATCAGATAAGGATAATATACTTAACAACAATTTCTTCCATAGAGTAATACAGGAATAAATTATACTAATAAGTGAGCTTATAACTTGCGAAAAAAAATTATTCAGGAGGATCTGAAACACTTGCAAAGAAAAAATTTTGAATCTATCAAAGTAGGGTTTGCGAAAGCAGAGACTGGCAGCCAAATTTTTTTCTTTAAATATTTTATTGGACCGATATTTTGGTCTCGATAGAGGTCATCAGGGCCCCCACATTGCTGTCTAATGCAAAATATATATACTTTCTTGAAACTTATTGGGCCCTGAAGATGGCTTCGAGATCGAAACGTCGGATCATTAAAATATTTAAAGAAAAAAATTTGGCTGCCAGTCTCTGCTTTCCCAACCCTTCCTTGATACAACTCAACAGCCACAACTACAAAATTAATTTTGAAACTGTTTGGGAGGGAACGAATTTTTGTCAGGACAACCGTCTCAATAACCAACACTTTTACCCTAGAAATTTTGTCTTTTTGTATATATACACTCCCTAATGTCTGTCTGTCTGTTCTGGGAATCTCCACAACCTTTTGAAAGTTTTTATATGTTCAAAGAGGATAGGGATTGCCCTAGAGTGAGTTTCCTATTTGGAAAACCAAATATTAAAGGTGGATTCAGGAGTCGAAGGCGACGTCATAGCTAGTAACAAATACAAAAGGCACATGGCAAGTTGTATATACCGCCGAAGGCGGTCTATGCAGATATTAGAGTTAAAAGGAAATTTAATAAACTTAAGTGTCTGCTAGTATTTAAGTTATGAAGAATTTATTTCTCTTAATTACATCAAGGGTGTAAAAAAAGTTTGGCTATATTGAAAAATAAAACACTAGTATAATCATTTTATACAACAGTTTTGTATATAATTTCAAAATTAAAAAAAAATGTATATTATTTTTCACTTTAATGAACGTACCCAGATTATTCTATATTCTTTGAGTAAAAAACATCGTTTTGTAAAAGAAATGTATATTCTTTGAGTAGTCATCTTTCTCCAACAAGTCAAGTTTGTTCTCAATAGTGTTCTTAACATTTAATTAAATGGGCTTTTTTATTTTAAATGGTGAGTTTATTATTTGAATTTATTATATATCAAATTTTTAATAATATAAATGAGAAAATTGTGAAGGTTATTGAAAATAGATAAAGATAGGAAGAATTAATTATGTTTGCAAAGAGATTCATGAAATCGTTAGTCATCTTTATTTCTCTCTCATTCTATTCTCATCAAACTCTGTCTTCCATCACCCACCCAATTTAATAAATCTTTTTAATTAGATTAAAAAAATAATATAATTAAAATATTCTTTAAAAATTTATACACGGGTTTAAAAAATAATAAATTATTAATAGTACAATAATATCAAATGCGTGGGATATTTGATTTATTATATTTGAAATCGATTACATTATATGACATATCGATTTATATATATATATATTTTTTTTTTTTTTTTTTTTAGTCTCTAAATTAAAAAAATTGATTTATTTTCAATTTGAATGAACTCACAAGACCCAAAGAATATAGATAGAAAATGCCTTTATTTTTTTATATTCTCTGATTTCTCGCTTAAGCATTTTAAGTTTATTCTCATGTGTGCTCTTGAATTTCTCTTAATTTAAATTCATTTAATTGATCTTTTTTCTAAATGGTAAGTTTATTACTTAAATATTGATATATTAAATCCTTAAGATTATAAAGTAGAACAATATATACTGTATATTTAACAATTAATTTTTTCAAATCGATTTATAAATAGTTTCATTAATCCCAATCTTTCGCCATGTTGCTTAGCTTTTTCGTTCGTTCGTTCTCTTTATGTTTTCTTTTCCCCTTCACACATATACACACTTACACGACTGTTTCGCAGAAATATATTTAAAAACATTCATTTTTTTCTTAAATGTTATTCTAAATGCTATTATTATTACGTATGTAAGCGAGGCGAATAGCTGAATCAATATGTAGTAGAAAATAAAAGGCCGAGCAGCTATATTTATTTCTTTATTTAAGAACCCACAACGACGTTTCGGTCGACTATGCAACCATCTTCATGGCTAGTGTTCAGTCATCATAAAAACCTCTTAAGTTCTTTGACAGACATTTCATAAAATTCATTACGATCTATCAGATATAATGCATTCAGCGCCAAATGTCTGTCAAAGAACTTAAGAGGTTTTTCTGTTGACTGAACTCTAGCCATGAAGATGGTCACATAGTCGACCGAAACGTCGCTGTGGGTTCTTAAATAAAGAAATAAATATAGCTGCTCGGCCTTTTATTTTCTACTATTATTATTACTTTTTTTAAATTTAAAATCATATATCGGTTTCGGTCGAAACTAAAATTGAAGCCGAAATTCGGTGAAAATCTTGTTTCGGTAGGACCCTATTAAACAGAGGTCAACAACCTTTTCTACTTAATAGGCAAAATTAAACATTAGGAATCGACCAAAGTTTCTGTTTCGGCCAAAAATCCAGGTTTCAGTTAAAAAAAAAGTCAAATAATTTTCACAAAAGGGAAAAATGAAAATTTTACTAAAAAAAAGGTAAATTGATATGAAATTTTGAATAGGAAACTAAGAAAAACTTTAAAACAAGTTTCGGTTTCGGTTCGGGTATGGTTTCGGCCGAAACTAAAGTTGAAGCCGAAATTCGGTGAAAATCTTATTTCGGTGGAACCCTATTAAACATATGCATCAAAGATTTTAACTTGTATATTAATTTAAATTAATTTTAAATAATTTTTTTTTTTCAGTATTGGAAGTGAGCTACTGATCCTTGGACCACAAACCAGAGCGTTTCCTCTACAACAAAAGGCATCAGCTCGTATTTCACCTTAAAACCACCATAGTTAACAGGTACGAAAATAGATTTCTTGCATATTTAAAAAATAATATTTAACTACGACTCCCTATCTCCATTTTATCAGTTTTCCATCTTCCCGTAACTCCCTTCTGATTTTTGATTTGGACTTTTTGATTTAGATTTAATTTAATGTTTTTTTTCCATTTGATATAAATTTTGAGGTATTAGTTGGATTCTCATTAAATTTCTTTATCCAACCAAGTATTACGTAAGCAGCCTAGAGGGGGAGGTGAATCATATTTGCTTATTTTAAAGCCAAGAGAGGCCCCACCCCCGTCTATTCAGTTGCTTATATATTTTTAAACGAAAAAGCTGCGTCGAAAAATATCAAATGGGGAAAAATATGAAATGTTCACTTTAGTGATTTGCTTATTATTGGTGACAATGAGAAAAGGGGTTTAAAAAAGCCAAAATTTTGCTTCCATCCACTAGAATAAAATCCTAAGCAAAAAAAGGCCAAATGAAAAATTCAAATTTTAATATCTAATATATTATTAATATAATGACATCCTATTTTGCGTATTTTGAAAATCTTGCATCATTTTATACATAGCTATAACATAACGAGAGGCCTACTAAATCTTTGCCCATCCCCGAATATAAACCTATTATTAAAATTTTTAATTTAATTTCTTTTAAAAATTTTTTGCATAACATTTTACTAGTGAAAGCTTTCTCTAATGAAAGTTATCTCTTGAAGAGGATGAGCTGACTGAGTATACAAAGTTTGGCTTGCTTAAGCAGGAGGAGTCAAAAGCGCTCATCAACAGCCAAGTGAAAGGCTTGCAATTACCGATTGTGGAAGGCCCAGGAATGCGAGCATCCTAGCTGGCTGGGACTGTTTACATTGGACAGGGAATTTTTGTCTTTGGTTGAGAAATGCGCATTCTCTATCCCCTCTCTTTCTTATATTGAAATACGAAAGAAAAATACGTCATCTGAATTAGAAACAAATTTAAAATTCCCAATCAACTTTTGATGAAATATATTCTTTCACTTCTTTCTCTTTTTTTCTATAGATTTTCACTTTTTCGTTGTAATTTTAATACATTAGCAAGACATTAAAAATAATATCTTCGAATTAAATCAAGATAAAAATTAAAAATGTTTTTTTTTTTTTTTTTTTTTTTACAGTAACTCAACAACGGAGATCTTTTAATTTAATAAAATGAAAAACAATCAGCATATTTTCTACTTCTTTGGGACATCCTTTCTCGCCACATTTTCATTCCCAAAGGTGAATCTCTATATAATACTCACAGTATAATTATATATATAACCAAATATTCTTTCTTTTAATTATTATAATTTAATATATTTCATTAATTAATATAATTTCATATATATATATAAAATTTAATATATTTCATTTGATTTAAGAAAATGGAGAAATCGAAATCTTAATATTCCATGAAAGATTTTTTCTCCTATATATATATATTAGAATAATAATTAGTCTAAAAATAATAAAAATTATTTGAAATTAGCTGGATTGTTCTAGTTTGATTAATTATAATTTACATATGAAGTTTACTCGAAGTACCTTTCTTTCTTATTAGTGTGTTCTTAGCGTGTGTTCTTAAAAGGTGTAAAGTAAAACAAATTTTGTTTTGTTCGAATTTATTGCAACTGATTCTGCATAAATTTACAGTTTCGGAGATTAATTTACAGCTTGAAAATGGAGGCGTTGAATCTCCGAAACTGTAACTCTGTGTAGAGTCCCCATGACCTCCCGTGATTGGAACAAGCTCCCTGCGTCTATCTTCCCCAAAACCTACAATCTTCAGACTTTCAAGTCTAACCTCAACAGGCATCTTCTCAGTTCCCGCAGTTGAGTTTCCCCTTTATGCTTCTCCTTTTGTTTTTATTTTCTTCCTGGCTGCATGTGACTATTGGTCATTATAGGTCTTCCGGACCTTATGCACCCATTCCAAAAAAAAAAAAAAAAAAAAAGAATCAGTGGCAATAAATTCGACCAAAACAGAATTTGTTTTACTTATACATCTTATAATAACGAAAGATACTTCGAGTACTTCCAATGTAAATTATAATTAATAAAAATTAATTTAAACTATTTTGAAAAAAAATTCTAATTTCTAAGCCACACTAATATTTATTTCTTTTTAAAGGCAGACTATTTTCAAATAGTATAATTAATATGCAAGCAACATAATTTAAATAATTCCTAATGACTACTGGCGGACTAAAGCCATTTGGCACCCCAGACAGATCCTTTCATTCTCCCCCTCATATTAAATTTCAAAATTTATATTAATAGAATTATTTTATTTAAACCATCTTAAAAACAAATCCTATTTTCACTATTCTGTGTACATTCTCCAAAAAATATATAGCCAATATTAAATAAATTTTTCATCCAAATACACTGCCATTCCACTATAAAAGTCAAAAAATTTTTGAATTTATTTAATTAAGACAAACAAGTGTATAATTTTCCTCATCTTTTTATTCGCTTATTAGAAATGTTATCTGGTGCTTTGGATTTTAATCACTAATTAACTATTACATAGAATTCCATATTCTCTCAGCATGTTTGCTTACATTATGTCATTCATATCCAATTATACTATTTATATATACATAAAATATATTAATATATTAAAATGATGAAAGGAGAGAGGATGTCAGCCAAGAAAGGATTCCTTTCCTTTCTTGGCTGACATCCTCTCTCCCTTCATCATTTTAATAGCTGAACAGCCACTTCTCTTAACAAGCCCGAAGACAGAGGAGGGCAGGGAGGCTATATCCCCGGGGCCCGGGCCTTTGCGCTCCAATAAAATTTTAATAAAAAATAATTTTCATGAAATTTTCAAATCTTTGCATTAGTTTTCGGTCAAGGAAGAAAATAAATAAATAAAAAATAACATATTTAAATGTCAAGGATAAAATATGAAGATGATTCTAATGGTTGAAATCATTTTAATTAACAAACACCTTGAAAATCCAAAACAAGCCATAAAACTAAAAAAAATAACTTCCTTCCTGCATTGATAATCTATTAAGTAAAAATATAGGCTTATATAAATAATTGAAAATTTTTGAAGTTTTTTTTTCATTCCCATTTTTTAATAGAAATATTTAATGATGATAGTTCATAAAAATTTTAATTATTATCATTATCATCATTGGCGTAGCCAGAAATTTTTTATGGGAGGGGGGATTTCTTTCAAAAATTTAAGATATTTTTAGTGTATTTCTAAATCATTTTGGTTTGTTTTTTTAGCTAGAGTAAATTATTATATTTTACTTTCTCTTACCCTATGTGAAATATAATTTGTATTAAATATTTAGTCATGGCTTGGGTCTCATGGGGGGGGGGGGGGGGCTTGAACCCCAAACCCCCCCCTGGCTACGCCTATGATTATCATCAAAAAGCTAAATATAAATCCAATAATCCCTTTCTTCATTCTCTGGGACTTTCACAAAAATAACCCGAATCCTCATACCTCATAACTTACTTCTAATGAAGATGACTTGGGAGTGTCTCTTTCTTCTTTTGTTTGCCTCTCCCAAAAAAATATAATTTGGCATATTTTCTAAATTTCACTCCAAGATTATGATTTATTAATAGAGCAGGTGGAAAAAAATCAGGTTACTTTTCGAATAAATTTAAATTTTGATAACAGCCTTGTTTAACCTACTCTAAAGAACGATATCAACTAATGAATTTAGGACATGGTAATTTCGTTTAGAGGGTTCCATTTGTTCTTTCGAAATATTATGCTAGAAAAGTTTGATAAATTTAAAGCCCTAGGTATGAAAAATTTTATAAATTAGAAGCTTAAAGAACTTTTTTTATTTAAATTTCGACATTTCTTGGCTTGGTTATTCATAAAAAGTTGTTCTCTTTCATAAGCATGCCTTATGATATTTTATTATAAGTTTTTAATTGTGAATAAATAAAAAAGAACTAATTAAAATTCTTTTTTTCAGATTGTCTCAATCAATCAGGGCCTTCAAGTAGAGCCCAAAGAAAGAAAATTATATGACAAATTTCGATATAAACATCTACAAAAAATAATATTGTGAGTAAGATTATATACCTACAATTTTGTAATCCTTTGTTATAACTGGAGCAATATTTGTTCAGTCAGGGAAGAGACTTTGGTCTTGAGCTCATATACGTAAACGTCGAAAGTGCTATCTCAAAAGTAACTAGGCCTCTTCAATTCCATTAAAATTTCTATTTTGACGCCATTCATACTTATTTGTCTTGTCACACAACGCTAAGTACCTTTAGTAGCCCTATAATCAATACACACCGTGGGTAATTAAAGCTATTAATACAGAGAGTTAAAGATAAGAATATAGGGTTCTGGATTCTGGATATGGTATGTTCTGAAGACAGAAGTAGTATCAAAAAGTGATCTAATATAATAAATTTAAAAAAATAGAATTTTTCATATTAGTAACTGACATGGGCGCCGACTTTTAAAAATTATTAGGGGGGCTTGATGATGATGCAGGGAGCATGGGTTAAGTGTTTTAAGATTTTGCCCTTTTAACGATAGTGAAGCGTTGTTTTCTGAAGGGCCCCTCTTTCCTCAACATTAGAGGGGCTCGAGCCCCTTGGGTCCCATGGAGTCCGCGCCTATGGTAACTGAATAAATATAAATATTATATTAAGATATTTATATGGTTCATTAGTTATTTCTTAGTTAGAAATAATAATATATATTTGTAAAGATAATGATGGTTTTACTCTAATTCGGTTATATTCGATCCTATATTGATTTCATTTGAAATTACAAAACAAATCAATCATCATTTGCTCCAGAGAGTTCTTTTAATAAGTACCGGGAAGTCCAATTTTCAATCAGGCTCAAACGGTTGGTCGCATTTGGAAAGTATCTTTGCTGTTTTGAGCTCAAGTTAACCAAGGAAAACGGCCATCAAAGAAATTTTACGCTATGTATGAAAAATGTCAATTCAATGATAAGGACATTCGGTGAGGCGATGCAATCGAGCCACCGACAATAGAGTGAAATCCACAAGTTTTTATTTTAGACCCACAAACAAATCGAATAAACCAGATATAATAATATAATAAAAAGTTAATCAAATTTCTCTCTTTTTTAATAGATTAACAATAAAAATAATTTATAAAATCATATCCTCATTCCAGTAGAGTAACTAGGTGGGGGCGAAGGGGGACGCTCGTCCCCTACGCCCCAGGCGCATCAAGCCTTTGGCGCCCCTCTATACTGACATAGACGCCCTAAGGCATCTAAAATATAGCCCAGGGACGGTGATTTTATCATATTCTTTCCATAGATTGTCCAAAAACACGGATTGTTTTCTTTTAAATTATATTACAACTTAAAAAACGACGCCCTTGTTGAGCTTCGCCCCCTCCGCCGCTGTTACTCAGCCAGATATTTTTCATAATAATCATCATATTTATCTTAAATGTATTTCTTCCCTTGATCCGTAGAAGACCTTCAGAGGCAAAGCATTAGCTTCATGTGCTCTTGTTTGCCTCCCGTTTTAAGTGTGAAATATTTATTTCAATTAAATTGGCTTCCAATCAAATGAAAATTATAGGGACGGGGTCGAAATGTTCTCAGATGCAAGACAAAAAAAAATTATTTCTTTTAACATTTTTATTTAAACTAGCTGCATAGACAGATTTGGAGGACCTAGTCTCTTTAAGTCTCAAAATTTTTTTGATTATTGTTAGTACTAAAAATTTTTCTTTTTTCTATAAAAACTAGCTAGGTATCTAGACTTGGACGGTCCATTTAGAATTTGAATCTCACACCGATAATATTTTTTATTTGACTTAATAGTATATTCAGATATATTTCATTTCTCTTAATATTTCAACTTCAAAGGCCAATTCAGCTGCGCTAAATAAAATTATGAATATTAATTTTTTGTTTCTTTGTTTTTTCAAAAAATTACATTTCCATATCATTAATGAATATTATGATAAATGAATTCATTGGGTTTTATATTATCAGGTACCAGGGATGGGCAAGTTACTCGATTTTGAGTAACGAGATACAAAATACCAATTACTTCAGATTTTTGTAACGAAATACAAGATACCAATTATTCACGGGTTTGTGTAACGAGATACAAAATACCAATTACGTATTTCAAATACATTGAAAATACCAATTACAAACAAATTTTTCCTTGATTTTAAAATACTTTTTGCAGGGGTAATTCTGGAACTAGAGCCCTGCACGGGTACGGGTTGGCCCGTAGACCCGTTACCCGCCCGGCCCGCGGGCTTTGGAGGCCATGAAAAAATTACGGGCGGATACGGGAGGGTAGCAAGTCTAAATAAACGGGTTCGGGCGGACGAGCATGCAAATGAAATTTTATTTAAAAATTATTAGACATTCGTTCTAATAAGATTTAAACTTTCGACCGTTGGTTCTCGTTGAAACATTTTGTAAATTAAAATTAAATATACAAATTAAACACTAGGTTATTTGTTTCAAAGGTTTTATTAATTAAAAATTAACACTTAATACGTATTTCGACAATTTCTTGTCATCATCAGAAGATCATTCTGATGATGACAAGAAATTGTCGAAATACGTATTAAGTGTTAATTTTTAATTAATAAAACCTTTGAAACAAATAACCTAGTGTTTAATTTGTATATTTAATTTTAATAGACATTCGTTCATTCATTCACTAAATCTCGGGCGGGTATGGGCGGGTTTGAAAAAATTCCGGGCGGGCCTGAAGAATGGTAAAAAATTACGGGCCGGGTACGGGAGGGAAGTCAAAAAAAAAATACGGACACGGACCGGCCAAAAAAATCGGGCCGTGCAGGGCTCTATCTGGAACCCTAAATAAATTTAGTTTAGGAAAGTGGCAGCTAAACTTATATTGGAGAATACCTTTGGAAAATCGAAAACAATAAAATTATTCATGACACTAAAAAAAATTTATTTATAAAAATATGAAAAGCTTTGAAAAAACCAAGTTTTCAAAAAGTTTTGTCGGATAATCTGGAACTTGATGGAGAATGAATAAACCCGCAAATGAAAACAATCTTTCAACTGGGGCAGAAGAACAAAGATTTAGTCGTTGAGAGCTGGTTGAAAGAAGAAAGCAAAAAAAGTTTTTTAACGAAGAGTGAAAATTTGGCGTTTTGATTGACTTCTCTTTACTGGTTTTTACTAAGATTCAGAGCAGAGAACCCACACGACGATTACATACATACAGCAATATTAAATAAATTAAAACGATTTCAGCTCCCTCTGCAAGATTCTTATCCTGCGGCAAATTAAAAAAAAAAAGTATTTGGTATCTCGAATTTCAGATACCAATTACTAAAAAATGTAACGAAATACAAGATAGCAATTATTTTGCCTATGCTGTAACGAGATATACCAATTAATATTGTATTTGGTATCTTGTATTTCAAATACATGTAACTGATTAACGCCCATCCCTGT
>JAKCPI010026575.1:0-25292 GCA_023213315.1 Euborellia annulipes | reverse complement strand
AAAAAAGCTGATGAGATTGACATATGAAAAATTTTTTCAAATTTTATTAAAACTAAACGAAATTATTCAAAGAGAGTATTTTTCCCAATTATGAAACGTTAATACCAGTGGCGGTCCCAGAATTTTGTCAAGGGGGGCCCAAATTTTTTTTTTTTTTTTATTCATTTAAGCTCTTTTTTTGGCAGCGAAGGCCATTTAGACCTATTTTATATATTTATTTCACCTGGTTTGGTAGCCAATGGTCCAAAATTTATGATGTAGGCAAGGTAAATAATAGGGTGGCGCAAAAATCCGACTAATTTTTTTTTTCGACCTCGTGTTAGTCTAAATCCGAAAAGAGGTCGATTTGCACGTATTTTACATGAAATCTAATATGTTAAATAATATATCGTGAATAGAATATTTAAAAACTAATTTTTTTTTTTTCAAAATTGCACAATAAAGATAATTTTATCACGAATTCAATGATGTACGGTTGCCTGCGGAAAACCGGTTGTTGCGGTTACTTTACAGATGCACTTTTTCGGTTTTTTTAGATTTCCTCAAAATTTCCTCTTACGATTTTGATTAAAATTCAAAAAACAATTATTTTTTAGACTCTCTTTAGAATGTATATTCTCATTTTCGGGTTGAAATCTTTTGAAGACCATTTTACTCTTGTACTTCATAGGAAAGAGAAGAAATGGTTGGCATGGTAACAAAATATAAATATTTTTCTATACTTATAAATTTTACATCTTGAATTCGAATGTACCGTACTGTTAGAAACTAAAAATATGTCGACACAAACAAATCTGGTGTGAGAAGCACAGGACATAATTTTCGATTCTTCTTAGGTAATCGAAACTTGTGTACCATGGCAACCATTTCTCCTATCTTTCCTATGAAGTACAAGAGTAAATTAAAGTGTTCTTCAAAAGTTTTCAACCCGATAATGAGAATATACATTTATTTTAAAGAGGGTCTAAAAAATAATTGTTTTTTGAATTTTAATCAAAATCGTAAGAGGGAATTTTGAGAAAATCTAAAAAAAACCGAAAAAGTGCATCTGTAAAGTAACCGCAGCAACCGGGATTCAGCACAGGTTTTCCGCAGGCAACCGTACATCATTGGATTCGTGATAAAATAATTTAAAAAAATTAGTTTTTTAATTTGTAATTAATTATAGTTTGCACAGGAATTTTTCAGGCAACCTATTCAACATATATTATTTAACATATTAAATTCCAATGTAAAATATAATTTAGTGACTACCAATCAAATTGACTTTTTTTAAACATCAATTAATAGAGAAAGTTGATAATTTTTGGGCACACATGATAAATATTGAAATTAAAAAAAATGTAATGAAAATATTCGTCTTTTGGACCCTAAAATGTCAGTCCCCTGGGATGTACCTGCTCATAAAGTGAACATTAATTAAATTTATTTTAAACTATTAGATTTATATCATTATTATCCATATCGATATAATCTAAGATACTTTATTATTAATTAAAAAATTTTGATTTTAAATATCGAGCGTCAGTCCCCTGGCTTATGTTAAATTTGAAAAATATCAGATATTACACTGTTGATAAAAATAATTGTTTTATAAGTTTAGGGTGTAAAGATGGCATAGGTGCCCAAATATCGGGCGTTATCCATCTTTTATACACTTTTATTGTTATTTTTGCGTCGAAAATCAGTATGTAAACACTCAATTTGTCAGTCTCCTGGTAATATTTTATAAATATATTATTTCAACAATATACTGGATTTGCTGTCTTTTCATTGTTATATTTAATATATAAAATAAAAAAAAGTATTCTATATCAATTAGCAGATTTTTTGTGTTTTATATAAAAAACGTCAGTCCTTTGGAGTCAGATCCCTGGAATATTTTCAACCGTAAAGTTTATATAATAATGCCAAAAAAAAAAATCAAAAAATCTCAGTGTTACTATATGAATACAATAAAATTAACTTATTGTGGGGAGGAATAAAACCAGCGTTTGCCGGACACATTTACACTTTTATTTTAAGCAAACGTTTCGGTAACCTGTTATGGTTTCCGAAATGTCTGATTTAAATTAAAGTGTACCAACGCTGGTTTTATTCCTCCCGACTCCAATCTCACATACCCAGCATACAACTTAATTTAACTTAACACTTTTTTCTCATTCACATTCAACACTCACACACACATTCACACAGTCTTTTCGACAACTTAGGCCAGACTTTACGATAATCGTTATATATGAGATAATATCTATTGGGGGTCCAGGCATTTCTATTTAAGCCATTTGGTATCCAAATGGCTTAAATAAAATCATCGGACTGCCTGGGGTCAGAACCCGCTACGGTACCTCTACCAACTACACCAAGCCCTTAATTTAACTTATTGTCTATCAAAATAATTACAAACAATTGAAATCAAAATTACAAATTGTGCATTTCAAATTCGACCCCAAAGTTAACCCATTTTTGTAGAATGACCCATTTATATAGTGTATATATAGACAGTATATAAAATATGATTGTAGATGTTTTTTATTTGAAAAGATCTTTTTTGGTACTTGAGGCCAATTTTTTCTCTTGGCTGATACCTTCTGGGTTTCACCTTCATAGATTTATTAATATTAAATATTAAAACATACCGTATATTCAGTGTAAGTAATAGTGCGGTTTTGGGCTAGTTTCCAATGAGGAGGTGTGAAACTTCGAGACCGACTTCGCGATGGAGTACGATATCGAAAAACGCCTCGTCCTTTTATAACTCTTCCTGATTTAGTTCGTCCTCGAATTCGATGCTTTCTTCGCCGATTAGCATCCCACTGATCGCGTTCTCTTTCTCGGCCTTGACGATCCCGGGGAAATGATTGTTCACGATCTTTATTAGTTTTTCCTTCTTTATTTGATGCGTGTTCTTTATTATCTTTTCTCTCCGTTCCACGGAATAAAAATTTATTTTGAGGAACATCCGGTATTTCATCCGGATTTATTTTTGTGACGCTTACTAATGGGTGAGGTTGGCCTTTTTCCATTTCCTAAAATTAAAAATAAAATGCAATTAAGTCAAAAAATAGAAATAAATAAATTGATAAACCTATTAATATATTTAGTTAAATGTATAAACTGGAAAACTCTAAGACAAGCCTCATCAAGTGGTATTCTCAATCAGAGTTTAAATAGAGACTTTCTTATATGCAGCGGCGTAACCAGCCTTTGAGGGCGGGGGGGGGGCGAAGCTCAACTAGGGCGCCGATTTTCCAGGGGGCTCCGCCCCCTGGACCCCTTGCTCGCCTTCGGCGAGCAATTGCCCGCCTTCGGCGGGCAAATTTCTTGCATCCTGTAATTTCCTCAGCGAATTTGTTTATATTTACATGTTTTTTTAATGACACCTGTATGATTTTGTTTTGATTTTTCTTCGCTTTTGAAAAATGTCGTTTTCTTCTGTGATTATTTCAAAAACTATTCAGTTTTCGGAAAAATATCAAAGAATAAAAACTTTTTAAAATAGAGTATTTTATCATAATATAACAAAGAAATTGAAAATTTCGAAATTTCTGAAAAAACTTATTAGGAAAAGTACTACTTCCAAGTGACGTATTTCCAAAAGTTGATAGAAATCTAGTGTAAGGAGCATATACCAAATTTCATCTATCTAGCTGCTTTGGTTTTTAAGCAACCTTGTTCACACACACCGGTCCGCGGACCGGGCCGGGCGGGCTTTGGAGGCCATGAAAAAATTACGGGCGGGTACGAGCGGGTAGCAAGTCTAAATAAACGGGTTCAGGCGGACGGGCATGCAAATGAAATTTTATTTAAAAATTGCTAGACATTCGTTCATTCATTCACTAAATCTCGGGCGGGAATGGGCGGGTTTGAAAAAATTCCGGGCGGGGCTGAAGAATGGTAAAAGCCCTTTCCTTTTGAGAAAATCGAAAAAAACTGAAAAACTATATCAGTAAAATACTAGTACTTTTTGGCCGATTTTGATTAAAAGCTTATTTTCACGGTCCCGGGGGTTGTTTAACTTAAATATAACATTTCAGTCTCATAGCTCAATTCCTTCATGCTTAAAAAAATTTTGAATTTCAAAAAATTAAATATTAAGGCTTATACGAATCCTGAGTAATTCTCCACAGCCATAAAACATCAAACTAAGGTTATCCTTATATATTGCAAAATAAAAAGCATTTTAATTATAAAGCCTCTATATACGTTATTTATTATTTTTTGGAATTAAATTCATTTAAAATAGTAGAATTCAAGTTGTAATATAATTTTAAAAGAAAACAATCAATTTTTTAAGACAATCGATGAAAAGAATATGATAAAATCACATACGCTGGGCTATATCTTAGAGGCCGTAGGGCGCCTATGCCGGTTTCGGGGGGCGCCAAGGCCTCGATGCCCCTGGGGCGGGGGGGGGGGGGCTCGCGCCCCCCTCGCCCCCCCCCTGGTTACGCCACTGCTTATATGCCCGTGAAAATAATCTTTTAAATCAACCATACTCAATCTGAGATGACTGGTAAAGTACGGCGTAAAGTGCGACCGATATTAATCATTTTTATTTACTTTCTCTTACCTATATATGAATATATATAGTGAGAAAGTATTGGATTCATGTCAAAAATTCGATGTCGACATTTTGATGGATATACATGTTTTGAGGTTCCCTGAGTGCAAAAAACATATATATTATATATATATATGAAAAATCTGGAGTGACAAGCTCAGAACAGATGTGCGACAGTCACACCAGATTTTTACTTTTTTTCGTTTTTCTCAAACTTTGCTCCAACGATTATTTTTTAAATTCAAAAATCAATTATTTTTTAGATGCTCTTTAAAATGTATATTCTCATTTTGCTATTGAAATCTTCTCAAGATCATTTTACCCTTGTGCTTCATAGGTAAGATAGGAGAAATGGATGCCATGGTAACAAAATATAAATATTTTTCTGTTTATAAATTTTAGATCTTGAATTCAAATGTATCCTACTGCCAGGAACTAAATATATCTCAACAAAAAAAAAAAAATCTGGTGTGACTAGTCACACCAGATTTTTTAACTTGAGCTAGTTTAAAACTTGAGCTGCGACTAGTCACACCAGATTTTTTAACTTGAGCTGGTTTAAAGTTTTTTTATATGTAATCTATCTTTGAATGAGAATATTGTCATTAATCCAACGATATGAATAGCAAACAGTCTAAAATGTTAATAATTTAAGTAATTTAAAGCCCCTCAAAAAGGTTCGAATGTAAATTGTACAGGTCCCCAGGCAAACAAATAAAAATCTCTCTATTAATTTCAGGAGGAGTGGCTGAATATATATTGAGTAGTGAGGATATCCAGGCAGCCAAAAAACAATAAAGAAAATTATATTTGTCTTTATTTCATATCTTTGTCTAGGTTTCGGCCGATATTTTGGCCTTCTTCAGGACAAATGCTGTTTGCCTCGAGCTCATAGAGGCTCTTGGCAACTCCTGACAATGTGTTTGAGCGAACATTCGTCGGATGTCGGATGTCATGATCAATCATCACTATTGAACCAAAAGTCATGACATCCGACGAATGTTCGCTCAAACACATTTGTCAGGAGTTGCCAAGAGCCTCTATGAGCTCGAGGCAAACAGCATTTGTCCTGATGAAGGCCGGAATATCGGCCGAAACGTAGACAAAGATATGAAATAAAGACAAATATAATTTTCTTTATTGTTTTTTGGCTGCCTGGATATCCTCTCTCTATTAATGTTTCTCTTCAGTTTTTAGATTTATAATGGAATTGAATGTATCAATCAAACAACGAGGAGTAAGTATATAGTTAAATTTTACATGAATAAAAATAATCATGTGCACCCTTTGATTCACCTCCCTTCCATTATACATTAAAAGAAAAAAAAAAGTTATCCCAAATGACTCGTGTATTAATGGAGAGATTTTTATTTGACTGACAAGCAGACTTTTAATTCTTTCATATCTGCAACAGCCACTCTCTTCTATATACCCGTATATATATACCGGCATATATACCGGGTGGGCCATTAGTGCGTGGACGGAAGATTGTGGGCTTATTAACAGACATTTTTAAAGTTTGTTGAATGTATATAATGTGGGGCCTTTAGGGCTACAAATTAAAAATATTTTTGTTCCAAATGCACTTTTTATACAGGGTGACCCATATCAAAGTTATGTTTTTTTAAATGGAACGCCCTGTATATTATTGCATATTTGGATTCTACGGCCAATTTTAGTATGACTTTATGTCATGCAATGTATTCCAAACCAAACCGTTTAGCCGCAAATCGGGTTTTTGTGAAAAAACTGGTGTCTGAAAAAAATTGAATATCGCGCGAACCATAAGACTTAGGGGGACTGTTCTTTTGTGATGTTACTAACCATGAAATGTACTAATGTAGGCCAGATGGGTAACCCGGAATTATTCTTATGTTGGGAGATATGGCCATGCCAATTTGGAAAATTTCAAACATGGATAACTTTATTTTTTCAAATGGAACATGCTACTTTTTTTGATGCCAAGGGACGTGAAATTTAATTCTCTTTCTAATGACATAAGGTTGTCTATATCTATCTTTGGTAGTTTTCTTTTTTATTCCGAAATATCTGATAACGAAAAAAAAAAATACATTTAATATAGACAAAACCATTTTAAAAAACAATCCAAACGCAAACAAAATTGTAATAAATGGAAAAGATATGCTAAATATTCGAAAATGTATTGAAATTTCCTTTAAAATCATTTATTTGAACTCCTAGAAGAAGTCCCGCTTGCTCAAATTGGGGTATGATTTTTCAACAAGATGGCGCACCTCCTAACCTGAACATAACCCTAATTTCTTTTTCGTCAAGTTCAAATAAATGATTTTAAAGGAAATTTAAATATATTTTCGAATATTTAGCATATCTTTTCCATTTATTACAATTTTGTTTGCGTTTGGATTGTTTTTTAAAATGGTTTTGTCTATAATAAATGTATTTTTTTTTTTCGTTATCAGATATTTCGGAATAAAAAGAAAACTACCAAAGATAGATATAGACAACCTTATGTCATTAGAAAGAGAATTAAATTTCACGTCCCTTGGCATCAAAAAAAGTAGCATGTTCTATTTGAAAAAATAAAGTTATCCATGTTTGAAATTTTCCAAATTGGCATGGCCATTACTCCCAACATAAGAATAATTCCGGGTTACCCATCTGGCCTACATTAGTACATTTCATGGTTAGTAACATCACAAAAGAACAGTCCCCTAAGTCTTATGGTTCGCGCGATATTCAATTTTTTTCAGACACCAGTTTTTTCACAAAAACCCGATTTGCGGCTAAACGGTTTGGTTTGGAATACATTGCATGACATAAAGTCATACTAAAATTGGCCGTAGAATCCAAATATGCAATAATATACAGGGCGTTCCATTTAAAAAAACATAACTTTGATATGGGTCACCCTGTATAAAAAGTGCATTTGGGACAAAAATATTTTGCAAAATTTGCATTACGTGCGATCAACTAAATTTTAAAATCTCCGTTAATAAGCCACGATCGTCCGTCACACCTTTACCCGGTATATGTCTGGAGTCCAGGCATTCTTATTTAAGCCATTTGGCATCCAAAAAGGATAAATGGTTGCCATGGTAACAAAATATAAACATTTTCTCATGTTTATAAATTTTACATCGCCCTCGGGCTTGGTGTAGTGGCTAGCGTGCTGACCTTTTAAACCAATGGTTGCGGGTTCGTATCCCAGGCAGTCCGATGATTTTATTTAGCCCATTAGGATTTTTTATATAGAGGAAAATAGTATAGCCTAACTTGAAAATAAATTAATTTGAGGGGAAATTGATCCCAAGTAAATAAAAAAAAATACCTCTAAAAAAAAAAGTCTTAAAACTTTAAAAAGGCCTGAGTAATTTCAAAAGTAATCAGTATTTTTTCCCCCCGGTACTGGTACTTGTTCATTTTCAGTACACTACTGAGTATTTCAAGTACTGGTACTGGATACTTGGAGTAGAAAAAAAATTTCAAGTACTGGTTACTTAATACTTAAGTACTTTTGAAAAGTACTTGCACCAGCTCTGCTTCTGCTTCCTTTTTTGAGGTAGGGGGTTAGATTTCTAAATTTATTCTTCCTCGTCAGCCGACTTACCCCTAGACTGGTTTTATTTTTGCCGAAATTGATTAATAGGCTGCTATCGTGCGTAAAAAGCCAACTCCTTGATTGTATTTGTAAACACTTATTTACATACTTTGTAAACTTTTCTTAAAAAATATTTAATGATTAATTAATTATAAAATGCAAATGTGATGTAGGCCTATAAATCAATTTTCATTAAAGCAAATGATGCTAGAGCATTAATATCATTAATTCTTCTCTTTTCTCTCGCGATTATCTCTCCCGATGTGACAGCGAATCCTCTCAGCGTCAGAATTGTAATTAATCTTCTTAGCTTAGACATATATATAATTGGACTCAGTAAAGTTAATCCTTATCATATACAGGGGCGTACCGAGACACTTGGGGGCATGGGGAGTCTCTAGAAGAGGGTCCTAAATATCCCCCCCATGCGACTTGTGATTATTTCATTGTTTTTAAAAAAAAATATTATATATTTTTTAATGCCATGGTTCAAAATTTGCAATAAAGATTTTCATTTTCTTTTATAAAAACAATGAAATAACTAGGAACCGACCGAATATTCGGTTTCGGTTACGGTTTCGGCCAGTTTCGGCCAAAAATCATGGTTTCGGCCGTAGTTTCGGTTTCGGCCAAAAAGTGGCCGAACCTTTCGGCCGGCCGAAACCAGAGTCTGAAAAAATGGGATGAGACTCGCATGCAAAAAAAAAAAAAAAGTCAAATAATTTGCACTTGAGGGAGAAAAAAAATTTAGTCTCCTAAAAAAAGGTAAAATGATTTTCACGGGAGGGAAAAAAAAATTAAAAAAAAAAAGGTAAAATGAAAAAAAATTTTTATAGGAAATACAAGTTTCGGTTTCGGTTACGGTTTCGGCCGAAACTAAGGTTGAGGCCGAATATTCGGTTTCGGTTTCGGCTGAAAATCTTGTTTCGGTCGGACCCTAGAAATAACCTCAAGCAGAAAATGCATGGGTGGAACTTAATATTGTCCCTCACTGTACATTTTGTACCAGAGATGTATATTGAATTTTTTCGGGGGGCCCCTCATTTTTAAATATCCCCCTCCTACATACACAAAAATATTTTTAAAATGCCATATATCTCTCCAGCGGCGTAACTAGCCTTTGAGGTCGGAGGGGGCAAAGCTCAACTGGGGGAGTCGTTTTTCGTTCGACCTTTTTTTTAGTATTCGAATCTCGTTCTATCTTTTTTTGTAATTTTTCTCCGGATTTGTGATATAAAATGATTTTATTATGAAATTTCAAAAAAAATATCCGGAGGCGCGAAGGGCGCCAAACGCTTGATGCGCCTGGGGCGAGGGCCCGAGGGCCCCCCTTCGCCCCCACCTGGATACGCTACTGTATCTCTCAACCCCGAGAGCCCCGGGCTCTCTCAAAGAAAAATTTTCAATAAATTTTTTTTTAATCTAAATTTTTTTGCTATAAATGAATTCTAATATCTCCCTGATTCTAATGTACCATACTCCCCAGAACTAAATATATGCACAACTTTCAATTATCGACTCTAACAGATATTTGCAGGGCCGGATTTAAATTAGTGCCGCCCAGGGGCACTGAAGAAATTGCCGCCCTATGACTGAAATTTTATTTTAATAGTTTTCATATCTTATTTTTAAGAATTAGAATAACTAATAAATTGCAGAAAATTTATTATATATTATTTATCAATTCCAGAAAATAAAAAAAATCAAATTTTATCTTTTCAAACCTTCATGGAAATAAATTAATTAAACTATTTTGATAGTTTTCACTTAAATCTACTATATTATAATGTACAAATTTTAATTTGATACATAATGCATAAATTATATTTCTTGAAAGATAAAATGTTATAGAAAATTTTTTCTCACTTTTCAAATTTTGCCGCCCTGGGCACTAGCCCCGACTGCACCTAGTGTAAATCCACCATTGGATATTTGTGTGCTGTGCAACATCACCTCCATTCTACGCGCCATCTCCCCCACTCCTCTTTTTCAAAGGAGAAAGGGAAGCCAGCCATCTTGGGAGAGTCAGTAGGCTTTTCACGCGCCAGGGGGTGGACAGCTCTATGGGAAGAATTTCCGCAAGTTTTTATTTAGTTACACAAAGGTACTGCAAGAGAGCACCACTGGGCTGTCTGAAATAGTTCAAAATTTACTCCATAGATGTCGCTCTGTTCGCTGTCTCCAGGCCAGGGAGTTTTGATTGTCATTTTCAAAAGCAAAGTTAATTTCAGGATTGTATGATCTGTGTTACGGTCTTTTTCAATATATAAGATTTTTCATAAACATTTTTTAAAATAATATTTCTTGGTGTTATTCTTAATACCAATATTATATATGACCATATTCTTAACACAGAAAAGAATCGATCCATTGTCAAGAGAAGCCCTACAAAAATCTTATCTGAAAAGAAATGGGGTTATTTATTTTGATTTCCTACAAAAGATAAATTTTTTACAATTTATAATAAATTATTATTGGTTCAGAGGTAGAGAACTGCTGATACCAAAGGTCAAGGGTTCACATCTAGCATCATATAGAGACGGGGTCTAAATGGCCTCTTATGCCGTAAAAGACATTAAACTTAATCGAATAAAAAAAATTAAAATAATTAAATAAATAAATAATTCATAAAAAAAATTTATGAATTTCATTCATTAAAAAAAAAAAAAAAAAAAAAACATCGTCGAAAAATTCTTTAAAATATCTAAGTTATTTGAGATACAAATTTAGAGACACTATTTGTCCTTAATTTGATTTCGTTTAAAAAAAAATTAAAAGTAGGCCTAACAGTCGCAAATTAAGTAGCTTAAAAAGGTATGTGAAAATAACAAAACAAGTGTACGCGAGAGTAAAATGGTAGAATTTGCAAACAACGAATTCGAACGAGCTTGAGTTCAAAACCCATCTGGGTGAGTTTTTTTTTTCCACCGCTTACTGTTTAGTTGGAACTGCGGCCATAGAGAGCGTTAATTTGACACAAAATTTATGTTTAATTTTTGCGCGCAAAGTTAGTTCGCAGAAACTTCTGTAAGGGGGCGTCAAAACTTGCGGACAACTTTTAACATGGAGCTGTCCAATCTTGATATATGTATGATCTGTGTCACGCGCCATCCATTCACTGCATATTCGCGTTTTTTATTACAAGTTATTTTTTAATTTTGTGATCATTAGTGCTCATCAGTGTTTTAATTAGTGTTCTTGGATAATGAATTATTAATTTTAATGGTCGTCTTTGTCTCACACTGCGGGGTCGACTCAGGATTATTATTAAAGGTATTTTATAATATTTTGTCTCTCACTCTCTCTATTCTCTTGAAAAATTGTATATCCTAAATACTACCATATAAATTTGTATTTGATAAAAATTCTATTTCTTATTTTTTTTTTATTATATTGATATAAATGATCATTTTAACAAATCGTTATTGAAATAGATTTCTAACAAAATCCATTTTACTTGGAACCAAGGCATTCTTGGAACTTGATTGTCACGTGTATAGGAGAATCAAATCATACAACATCAAGCTTGTTATTTAGTTCGAACTCTCGCCGCTTGGTGTGACTGGCGCTACAACACACAAATTTCTATTACCGAAGGTAAGAGAAAGATGCGTGCAGTGCGATCCGTCACACTAGATTTTAATAAATTTTATTCTGATTACAAGAGCGATTCCAGAGGAATTTCTCGGTGGGAGGGGGGGGATCTGGTGCGACTGGTCGCACAAATTTTTTTTACATTCGGTAATTTAAAGGTGCATTCTGTATTTGTTTACCAGAATATAAATACAAATCAAATTTTTAAGATTTTTACTTTCTCTTAGCCTATATATGAAATATATAGGAGAGAAAGTATTGCGATCATGTCAAAAATTCGATGTCGAGATTTTGATGGATATACATGTTTTGAGGTCCCCTGAGTCCAAAAAAGTGGGTCCCGCAAATTGGTCTGTGTGTGTGTGTGTGTGTATGTATGTGTGTGTGTGTGTGTGTGTGTGTGTGTCTGTATGTGTGGACAGATTTTTAGCATGAAGGAATTGAGCTACCGGATTGAAATTTTATATTTAACTTAGGTACCTTCCCACACGCTCAAAATAAGCTTTTGAACAAAATCGGCCAAAAAGTACTAGTACTTTACTGATGTACTTTTTCAGTTTTTTTCGATTTTCTCAAAATTTGCTCCAACGATTTTTTTTTAAATTCAAAAATCAATTATTTTTTAGATGCTCTTTAAAATGTATATTCTCATTTTGCGATTGAAATCTTCTGAAGACCACTTTACTCTTGTATTTCATAGGAAGGGATAGGAGAAATGGTTGCCATGGTAACAAAATATAAATATTTTCCCATACTTATAAATTTTACATCTGAATTCATATGTTCCCTACTGTCGGGAACTAAATATATGTCGACACAAAAAATCTGGTGTGACAAGCACAGAACACAACTTTCGATTACCGAAGGTAAGAGAAAGTTGTGTGCTGTGCGCCAGTCACACCAGATTTTTTTAAAATTTATTTGTGTCTTTAATTGTTTCAAAGAAAACATAAATGTCTCTCTCTCCACTTGCAAACATTATCGTCTGTCTCTACTCTTTTTAAATTCCCTTTCCACCTTATCTTCGCATAGAAACAATGTTAATTTCCTATAGGGATTTGTATGTTAATTTCGATTCAAAAGGGGGTCCCCTTTGGAACTTTTTAGGCATTTAAAATTTTTTTTTCCAATTCTTATGAAATTTTGTATTTATTTACGATTCTATATTGTGTATAAAATGTCCAAATATGAGATTAAAATTTTGAAAAATAACCATAGTTTATTTGAAGCAGTCAACATTTAAAATCCAAGTTTGAAACTAAGGTGCTATCGGAAACTAAATATATCTCGACACAAAAAATCTGGTGTGACCAGCACAGTGCGCAACTTTCTCTTACCGAAGGGTAAGAGAAAGTTGTGTGCTGTGCGCCAGTCACACCAGATTTTTTATATTAAAAATAAAATTTAATTCCCAAAAAAAATATTTTTCTCAAATCTGGGGGGGGGGGGGGTAATTATCTCCTTTACTCACCTCCCCCCTTGTATCCGCACTTGTTTATGACGTCAAATGTAAATGCCATGCCATTGAACACTTGTGTGTTTCTTTTCATTTGCATGCAAGTGTTTTATCCAACTGGCATGTGTATTTGATAAGCCTTTTGTGATTGGCCGATAGTGAAACCGCCCCCACCAATCAAAGAGCTTCTTTTAGGCGGGTGTTGGCATCGTGTCTCTCGCTCTCTGCTTGCCGTTGTCCCATCAGTCGCCACAATCAATGAGGGCAAGTGTTAATTATCTAATCTGTGCTTGTTTGATTCAATAAAAGAAGCTACCTTTGATTTGTTAGTTGAACCCACACTTTCCTCATGTTTGAACATTTACCTGAACACTCTTCACACCTGAGTGTTGACTACCAACCATCTCAACTCCATCCACGGATTCCTTCAAAGCGCTTGCTTGCATCCAAATCCAGGTACCCTGCCATATTGCTTTCCTAATTTTTTTTTTTTTTTTCTATTTTCATTAAAACAAAAAACTAATTTACCGAACCTTTATTTATTACAAAATTATATTGATATATAATTTTTTTTAAATATTAGCCTAATTGAAATTTCCAACTCATCCCACTCCCTTTTTTTTATGGTATTAATATAACAAATATTAGTCTGATTCGCAAAAATATTTTAATGGAAAGGTTTTTTTTTTTTTAATAATAATTGTAATCATTTATTAATCGTTCCCGTTGATTAAAAAAAAGGGGAGGTAAATTTTTCCCCTCCTAGATTTCCATTCATTGACCTTTCTCTTTATTATCTCCTCTCTTTATCACAATTGTCTCTACACATTTGATTGCATCTTGCATTCCTTCCAAAAGTCATAATTTTTTCCAAATACTTAATTATTTTCTTTTACAATAATAAAACTTCTTTTCTGGGAATTATTCCAATTTGACTGCCATAAATCTAATGCAATAACAAAAGATACAACTGTTTCAATAACATTTCCTATTGTAAATTTGATCTCTTTGACTCTATTAAATTTTCTAAGAGTATTTTTTTTTTTTACTTTCTCTTACTTCTATATATGTTTATATATATAGAGAGAGAGAGAAAGTATTGGATTCATGTCAAGATTTTGATGGATATACACGTTTTGATGTCCCCTGAATCCAAAAAAAGTGGTTTTCGGAACATGGTCTGTCTGTCTGTGTGTCTGTGCGTGTTCAAATTAAAGAATTAAGGAATTGAGCTAGCAGGTTGAAATTTTATATTTAAGTTAGACACCCACCTCGGGCGTGAAAATAAGTTTTTAAACAAAATCGGCCAAAAGGCAAAATTCACTTTAACGATTTTGATTAAAACTTAAAAAAAAAATTCTTTTTTAGCTGCTCTTTAAAATGTACAAGCACAGAACACAACTTTCTCCTGCCGAAGGGTAAGAGTAAGTTGTGTGCTGTGCGACCATCACACCAGATTTTTTCTTGAGCTCCGTTGTGCAGAATTAAAGATTTTTTTATTATTTATTTTTTTTTTTTTAGATTTTTCTTTCTTTGTTTAAATTCGTTTGTTTTTTGACGTGTTATCAGAACAACGTCATCTGCAAATCTTAAATGATTCCCCTTTATATTTAAATCTTCTTTATCCCAATTTAATTTTCTAAACATCCAGTGCGCTCAGTTCTACGATTAGTCCGGATTATATTAATTAAATGTGTTGTTGGTATTAATATATGAAGAGATGCCTTTTGGCTGATATTTTTATTATCTTTAAAAAAAAAAAATTATTTATTTATGGCAGCAGCATACTTTATTCAATTTTATATAATTGTTTTGTTAATCCTTTGTCTGTAATTAAATAACTCAAAAACTATAAAACAAAAAATCTGGTGTGACTGGACAACACACAACTTTCTCTTACATTCGGTAATCGAAAGTAGTGTACTGTACTTGTCACACCAGATTTTTTGTGTCGACATGTATTTAGTTCCCGTCATTACGGAACATTAAAATTCAGATGTAAAATTTATAAGAATGGGAAAATATTTATATTTTGTTATCATGAGAACCATGGATCCTACAGTATCTTCCCTATGAAATACAAGAGTAAAGTTGTCTTCAGAAGATCTCAATGGCAAAATGAGAATATACATTTTAAAGAGCATCTAAAAAATAATTGATTTTTGAATTTTAATCAAAATCGTTAGAGCGAATTAAAAAAAAAAAATCGAAAAAAAAACTGAATAAGTGCATCAGTAAAGTACTAGTACCTTTTGGTCGATTTTGTTCAAAAACTTCGTGTCTCGTCCCAGAGGGGTGCCTAACTTAAATATAAAATTTCAACCTTCTAGCTTTTTTCGTTCTTGAGATATTTTGTTCACAGACAGACAGACAGACAGACAGACCATGTTGCGAAAACCACTTTTTTGGATACAGGGGACCTCAAAACGTGAAGATCCATCAAAATCTCGACATCGAATTTTTGACATGAATCCAATACTTTCTCTCTCTATATATTAACATATATATAGAGGTAAGAGAAAGTAAAAATTTTACAATTGTAGATCCTCTTTCAAAGGAGTTCAGGATCATAATTTCGTTCCGTAAATCGCAGCCCCCACTATACGCGGTTATCTAAAAACTTGACCAAATTATTTCAGAAATTATAAGAGCAATGAAAAAATTTTTTTTTAAAAATATTTATAAGGTGAAAGAAGTCATTCAGCGACTAAGGGGACCGCAGGGAGCGGGACCCCCTCTGAAAGGCCCAGGCATAAAGAATTCCTTAAATTTATTAATTTAACTTGGAATTCAGACATGTACGCGAGAAGGAATTTTCTCATTTTTTTTATTGCCAATAAAAAAAAAAAGTAAAAAAACATGCAACTAGTGACGACGACAAGTCAATAAGCGACAAAAGTGAAAGAGAAAGGGGTGGGGGCGAGGGTTAAAGGAAAAAGGAACATGATAAAGACGAATTGAGAGTGACAACCGAAGAAAGGGCTTTATGAATTTTAATCGGGTCAAAGAGGGAACGGATGGATCCTTTTTTCCCATCTCTTTTGTCCTTGTTGCATCTCTTATTTAAGAAAAACAAAACGGGTCACTGATAAAGAAAAAATAAGGATTTAAGGAAAAGAAAAATATTTTCATGGTGTTCCGGGTTGGGGTGTGAAGAGTGCCTGTATATGTGTGTGTATGTATGTGATGTCCTTTTTTGCTTATATCTCTGGAACTATTCATCGGATTAGGACGAGGTTCGGCAAATTTGTTGTCATAAGTGGGATTAAGACGGTATTAAAACTAGAAGTGAATCAGACCGCAGTGAGCGGTAAAAATGAACAATAAATTATTATCGCGAGCCACTGTTTTTTCAACTTCCTCTGAACCAAATCTTTTGAAACTCAGCCATAATAATTTGGACAATAGCCTCTAGAGGTTGAGCAAATTTCATGACAATCAGTTCAGTAATTCAGAAGTTATTTGTAAAAAAATGAAAAAAAAAAATTGCATTTCAAGATTTCAAACTTCGTTATTTCACAGAATATATCGAGATCTAATTAAGTATTTTTTTTTTTTTTTTAAACATTCACACTTTTTTCTCATTCACACTTACACTCACACACACATTCACACAGTCTTTTCGGCAACTTAGGCCATATAAGACTTTTACGATAACCGTTGTAATTAATATATCAATTTGGGGTTCAGGCATTTCTATTTAAGCCATCTGGATTCCAAATGGCTTAAATAAAATCATCGGACTGCCCGAACCCGCGACATTTGGTATAGGAGGTAGGCACGCTACCTACTACGCCACACCCGGGGGCAATTAAGTATTTAATTTAATTATAGAACTATAATTAAAGTTTTGGAGTTTAGGCTTTCGCAGTTGTTATTATTAGTAAAAGACTTAACTGTCATTTATTTGTAAAAATTACAACGTTTCGGCCACTCTGTGGCCTTCTTCAGGTACAATTCAGCTACGATTATAAAGGTTTTTACATTGATTGAGTTTGTCACAGATGTAACAACCTTTATAATCTTAGCTGACTTTTTTTTAAAGTCACTTCGGCTGCAGAGGTAATTTGTTTTTTGGGGGCCACCTATCCCGATTTTCAGCACCACTTGGCGTTGCTTAATAATGATGATCTTGGTGGCTGTTGTTCCTTCTTCTTGCCAGGCCCGCCGGCTTAGTTGAATTGACCCTGAAGAAAGCCACAGAATGGGTGGCCGAAACGTTGTAATTTTTACAAATAAACCACAGTTAAACCGAAATTCAAATTCTTTTACTAATATAATTAAAGTATTTTAATCTCACATACATGATTTGTATAAATGTTTAAATTTTAATTGCATAATAGATTAATTGCTTTGATTTTGTGGGATTTAGGGAGACTAAAGAATTATTTTATGATTAACCATCAGAGTAAAGGCGAGGGTCAGCCCCCGGGTTTGGCGTAGTAGGTAGCGCGCCTCCCTCCTATTCCAAACGTCGCGGGTTCGGACCCAGGCAGTCCGATGATTTTATTTAAGCCATTTGGATACCAGATGGCTTAAATAGAAATGCCTGACCCCACAATAGATATATTCTCTACAACGGTTATCGTCAAAGTCTTATATGGCCTAAGTTGCCGAAAAGACAGTGTGAATGTGTGTGTGAATGTGAGTGTGAATGAGAAAAAAGTGTGAATGTTTTAAAAAAAAAAAAAAAAAAAAGGCGAGGGTCAATGAATTTAAATTAAAAAAATATGGTGTGACTGGTCGCACATCAAACAACTTTCTCTTACCCGTCGGCAAGAGAAAGTTGTGTACTGTGCTTGACACACCAGATTTTTTGTGTTAAGATATATTTAGTTTCCGATAGTAGGGAACATTAGAATTCAAGATGTACAATTTTTTATAATGGAGCGTACAAGTATTACGTAACGCAATTTAAGGGAGGGGGGTCTCGTACAACGTTACTATGCGTTACAAGGGGGTGAGGAGGGGTTGAACAACGCGTTATGTAACTGGTATTTTAGCGACTTTCCGGTACTTTGCGCAACATAATTGTGACTTTTAGATAAAAATGGCCACTTGAGCGTTACATAACGTCTAGGAGGGATGGTCCATAAAAATGTTACGGCGCGTTACATGGGGAAGGGAGGAGGGGGAGGGGTCAAAAATCTTCAAAAATTACGTTACGTAATACTTGTACGCTCCCTAAACAGAAAAATATTTATATTTTGTTACCATGGCAACCATTTCTCCTATCTTACCTATGAAGCACAAAAGTGAATTTGTCTTCAGAAGATTTCAACGGCAAAATGAGAATATACATTTCAAAGAGTATCTAAAAAATAATTGATTTTTGAATAAAAAAAAAAAAATCGTTGGAGCGAATTTTGTGAAAATCAAAAAAATTGAAAAAGTATTCTACATCAATAAAATACTACTATTTATTGGCCGATTTTGTTTAAAAGCTTATTTTCACGCTCCAGGGAGATGCCTAACTTAAATATAAAATTACAACCTCGTAGCTCAATTCCTTCATGCTTAAAATTGAACACACACACACCCACCCACAGACCCATCAAAATCTCGACATCTAATTTTTGACATGAAACCATTAGCCTACTTTATATATGGACCCTGTTATGCAATGGTGTGTCAAAGACCAAACATCGAGTTTTGAGAAAATCAACAATAAAGTTTTTTGTTAACATTGGATTATATATAATTTTTCTTGTCAATTGTGCAAGTAACATTAAATATAAATTTTTTTAGGACATATTTCATAAAAAATACTATTAATTAAAGCATTTGAAACAATATTCCGGGCTTAACTCAATTTTGAATTTAATTGGTCTTTGACACACCATTGCATAACAGGGTCCATATATATATACGTATAGGTAAGGGAAAGTAATTGGCAGTCAAGTTTCAAAACTTTCCCGCTATATAACGATCCAATTAAGAGCGGGAAAGTTTTGCAGCTTCATTATCTATTTTGTTTTTTTTTTCTATTTACGAGTTAAGCCAAATGACTAAAGATTATGAACTTGATAAATATTTCTTATAAAGGTATATAGGCCCCTACATCAAAACAATTTTACTGCTGATATTAATCTTATTGCTATTCAAACCAAGAGACGTGCATTTTATGAAATTTAAATGTCATATGCCATCTAATCATTTTCCTAAGAATTATATTGTTTAAGATTTATGGATAGGACGTTCGCGAATATTAAAAGACGATTAAACGAGTTGAATAATCTATATATATAAAAATGAAATGGGAAAATGTATGTATGTAAATATGTATGTATATGTTCTATAGAAATCCACAATTTTCAATGAATCCATTTGAAATTAAGTATACATATAGTATATGGCTCTGGGAGTAACGTAGTAATAATTTGAATCTCTTAAATGTTTTGGAAAATTAATTATAATCAAATTTCTTCAATATGGGAACACAAAATCAACAAATTGGCTAGAAATTAGAGAGCGTCCTTTATGCTATGTGAACCAGCTTCCTACCTGACTATGGGCTGGGGGTGGGGGCTACGCAGCAGTTGAAAAACGAAGAGAGGACTCAGGTGACTGACCCTTTAAACAGTCATAAACAGACCCTTTTGTGCTGTTCCCAATAGGTACCCTCGCCTCGCTTGAATATAAGATCCTTCCTTAACATCTTAACACTTGCATTGCAACAAGAAATATCTCAAATTGGGAATAAACTTGCTCGCCGAAGGCGAGCAAGGGGTCCAGGGGCGCAGCCCCCTGGCTAGTGGAAAGCCCGCCGAAGGCGGGCTTTGCGACTAGTAAAATTATATAATATAAAAAAATAAACGTGGTCTGATAAAATACACAATTTTCACGTTTAATAAATGCAATTCTAATGAAATTATTAGTTGAATGGTCATTGCCAGCTGGTGTGACTGGTCGCACAGCACACAACTTTCAAATACGGAAGCAAAGAGAAAGTTGTGTGATGTGCACCCAGTAACACCAGATTTTTTTGTGTCGACATATACCGGTATTTAGTTTCCGCCGATACATTAGGGTGCGTACACACCTGCGCTCTGCTCCGCTCGCGAGCAGTTCGCGGCTCGTGTTCGTTGCTCGTTCCATTTTCATTGAAATTATTCATTTTGACGAACCTGCCGCGATCCAAAGAAAAGCCACGAACATTTTAATTAATTTGGAATTTTTATTATTAATTATTTATAATTATTAATCGCAAATAGATTGTGTTGCTGAGCGCGCCTAATTACTAATAAAAAACATTTAAACTATTAATAATTATTATTTGGTGTAGATAATAATGTCTCTGAGGCGAGATAGAGAAAACGCTCTTGCCGTTTCGGTTATGAGTGGTGCTTTTTTGCTAATGGCAAGTTTGTCAAAAACGAAAAGGAGACAACGACGTTGGTGGTGTACTAATCTATTTAAAAAACAGAATGGTAGTGAAATTGTGATGGACTTGAGGTCGCAACAAATAAGCGGTTAAAATATAAGAATTTTACTCGAATGTCAGAGATTATTTGTCAAGTCTATTTAATATAAAAATAATAAATTTTAATATCAATTTATATTTTATATAATTTTTTTTTTATTAAACCCGATCCTTTGAAAATATTTGATTAATTCTTCATTTATTGAAAACTGATATTAAAATTTACTTAAAAAATACTATATAAAATCATCATAGGCCTATATTTTAAGGAAATAATATACATATAATTAACCTCCCTGGTCTCTGAGGGACATAGAAGATGATAATATTAAAAAAAAATATTTAAATAATGATTTAGAGAAGACTTATAAAGGCTAAAAGTAGGTCTATTTTATATTTTGCTCGCGAGCCGCTCGCGGCACCGCAGCGCGCCGTCCAAATCTGAGCCGCGAACCATCAAAGGGTTTGTCGAAAAAGCCGACAAGAGATGGATCGCGGCGAGCAGCTCGCGAGCGACTCTCGAGCAGCTCGCGAGCATCTCAAAACCCGTACACATCTAACGAACATGGTGCTCGCGAGCGGAGCAGAGCGCAGGTGTGTACGCACCCTTAGAATTCAATATATCAAATTTATAAACAAAAAAATATTTATATTTTGTTACCATGGCAACTAACTTTCCTATGAAGCATTGTACAAGAGTAGTTACGTGTGTTTCAAACAATTTTGTGAGCTAAATGAGAAGTAATGCTTCGTTAAGTACTGCTTGGTTAATTAATGCTTCGTTAAGTAAAGCTTAGTTAACTAAAGATTAGTTAAGTAACTTCTGAGATCGGAACTTTAAACTATGCGTATTTAAAAGTGACACATGTCGTAACATGTATTTATAAATTGTGAGGTATGTCTTTTTGGCTGGAAGTATTATTAAGGAGTCAAACAGCTTAAGGCGAATGTCGGGATGGCTAATGCGACGTTTACTCCTGGTCTCGTGGCTTGCGCGAATTTTTTGATGATTGTTTTTACTTTCTCTTACCTATGTATATATGTAATATATATATAGAGAGAAAGTATTGGTTTCATGTCAAAAATTCGATGTCGAGATTTTGATGGATCTTCACGTTTTTGAGGTCCCCTGAATCCAAAAAAGTGGTTTTCGCGACATGGTCTGTCTGTCTGTGTGTTCTGTCTGTCTGTCTGTCGTGTGTCTGTGTGTGTGTGTGTCTGTGAACAAAATATCTCAAGAACGAAAAGAGCTAGGAGGTTGAAATTTTATATTTAAGTTAGGCACCCCCATGGGACCGTGACACAAAGCTTTTGAACAAAATCGACCAAAAAGTACTAGTACTTTACTGATGCACTTTTTCAGTTTTTTTCGATTTTCTCAAAATTTGCTCCAACGATTTTTTTTTAAAATTCAAAAATCAATTATTTTTTAGATTCTCTATAAAATGTATATTCTCATTTTGTGATTGAAATCTTCTGAAGACCACTTTACTCTTGTACTCCATAGAAAAGATAGGAGAAATGGTTGCCATGGTAACAAAATATAAACATTTTCCCATACTTATAAATTTTACATCTTGAATTTCGTTTGTACCATACTGTCGGAAACTAAATACATGTCGACACAACAAATCTGGTGTGACAAGCACAGTACACAACTTTCGATTACCGAAGGTCTTTTCGGCAACTCACACCAGATTTTTTAAGACTTCTCAAAATTCGCTCTAACGATATTGATTAAAATTCAAAAATCAATTATTTTTAGTGCTCTTTCAAATGTATATTCTCGTTTTGCCCTCAAAATTGTTTGAAGCAAACTTTACTCTTGGGGTCCATAGAAACGATAGGAGAAATGGTTGCCATGGTAACAAAATATAAATACTTTTCCCATACTCTATAGGGCAATTTTACATCTTGAATTTAAATATACCCTATGGCGGAAACTAAATATATGTCGACACGAAAAATCTGGTGCGACATAGTCACACCAGATTTTTTACTTTCTCTTACCTCAATATATATGTTAATATATATAGAGAGAAAGTATTGGATTCATGTCAAAAATTCGATGTCGAGATTTTGATGGATCTTCACGTTTTGAGGTCCCCTGAATCCAAAAAAGTGGTTTTCGCGACATGGTCTGTCTGTGGTCTGTGGGCTGCTGGGAACAAAATATCTCAAGAAGGAAAAGAGCTAGGAGGTTGAAATTTTTATATTTAAGTTAGGCACCCCCATGGGACATGACACGAAGCTTTTGAACAAAATCGACCAAAGAGTACTAGTACTTTAGTTATACACTTTTTCAGTTTTTTTTCGATTTTCTCAAAATTCGCTCCAACGATTTTTTTTAAAATTCAAATATCAATTATTTTTTAGATTCTCTTTAAAATGTATATTCTCATTTTGCCATTGAAATCTTCTGAAGACCACTTTACTCTTGTACTCCATAGGAAAGATAGGAGAAATGGTTGCCATGGTAACAAAATATAAATATTTTCCCATACTTTTTACTTTCTCGTATAGAGAAAGTTATGTAATCGTAAAAAATTCGACTTCGAGATTTTGATGTTTCTCCACGTTTTAGACCTCCCTGAGTCCAAAAAAACCATTTTTGGCATTATGTCTGTGTGTGTGTGTGTGTGTGTGTGTGTGTGTGTGTGTGTGTGTAAACACGATTGCATAAAAAACCAAAGCAGCTAGATCGATGAAATTTGGTGTATGCTCCTTACACTAAAATTGTAGATTTTCTATCAACTTTTGGAGTAAATACGTCACATGGAAGTAGTACTTTACTTAAAAAAGTTTTTTCAAAAATTTTGAAATTTTCAATTTTTTTGTTAGATTATGATAAAATACTCTATTTTAAAAAGTTTTTATTCTTTGACATTTTTTCGAAAACTGAATAGTTTTTTGAAATAATCAAAGAAGAAATAGAAAATTTTCGTTAATTTTGATAAAAAAATCAAAACAAAATCATACAGGTGTCATTAAAAAAAGGGTAAATATAAACAAATGAATTTGTGAAACAAATGAATTTGTTTATATATACCCTTTTTTTAATGACACCTGTATGATTTTGTTTTGATTTTTTTATCAAAATTAACGAAAATTTTCTATTTCTTCTTTTTGATTATTTCAAAAACTATTCAGTTTTCGAAAAAAATGTCAAAGAATAAAACTTTTTAAAATAGAGTATTTTATCATAATATAACAAAAAAATTGAAAATTTCAAAATTTTTGAAAAAACTTTTTAAGTAAAGTACTACTTCCATGTGACGTATTTACTCCAAAAGTTGATAGAAATCTACAATTTTAGTGTAAGGAGCATATACCAAATTTCATCGATCTAGCTGCTTTGGTTTTTATGCAATCGTGTTTACACACACACCCAGACGTAATTCCAAAAAGAATATACGAGAAAGTCTCGGGGAAGTCAATCCCCATATTTTTTTTTTTTTTAAAAAACATTCACACTTTTTTCTCATTCACACTCACACTCACACACACATTCACACAGTCTTTTCGGCAACTCAGGCCATTTAAGACTTTAGACGATAACCGTTGTGTAATTAATGTATATATATTGAGGGTTCAGGCATTTCTATTTAAGCCATCTGGTATCCAAATGGCTTAAATAAAATCATCGGACTGCCTGGGTCCGAACCCGCGACGTTTGGTATAGGAGGTAGGCACGCTACATACTACGCCAGACCCGGGGGCTTTGCCATACTTATAAATTGTACATCTTGAAAATCGAATGTACCCTACTGTCGGAAACTAAATACATGTCGACACAAAAATCTGGTGTGACAAGCACAGAACACAACTTTCGATTACCGAAGGTAAGAGAAAGTTATTATGTGTGCGCCAGTCACACCAGATTTTTTTTTTTTTTTTTAAACATTCACACTTTTTTCTCATTCACACTCACACTCACACACCCATTCACACAGTCTTTTCGGCAACTTAGGCCATATAAGACTTTGACGATAACCGTTGTAATTAATATATCAATTTGGGGTTCAGGCCACTTTACTCTTGTCTTCATGGAAAGATAGGAGAAATGGTTGCCATGGTAACAAAATATAAATAATATTTTTCCATGTTTTTCTACATTTTGGATTCTAATATATTGGCGGAAACTAATCATATCTCAACACAAAAAATCTGGGGTGGCAAGCACATAATACAACTTTTAATTATTTAGAGAAGAGAAAGTTTTGTGCTGTGCGAGCAGTCACACCAGATTTTTTCTGTCTTTTGCAAGGGATAATTTGCACAAAATAGAAGTAATTTATTTTCCTTTAAAAGTTTTAAATAAATTAATTTAATTTTATTGCTTGTGTTCTATTTATAGAGCATTGTTGGCGCCGCCCCCCACTCCAGCCAGTGCGGCGACCGTCGCCGCCTTAGGCAGCAGCCCTCAGTCAGTCTACAGGCATGCGACGCGACGCTGCAGCTCAAACGCCAAGGCATTTTCTCTCCTCTCTTCGTTGAAATTCTCTCGAATTCATCACCAACAGGTAAATATCACTCAATTATTTATTTGTTTCAATTTAATTATAAAAGCGAAGTAGAGATACATTCAGTTATCCTTTTATATCGCAATTTTATGTCGTTTTCTTATGAAGGTCAAAGCAAGAAGTTTCAAATCTTAGGTTAGAGTGAATTCAAT
>JAKCPI010026574.1:0-15058 GCA_023213315.1 Euborellia annulipes | reverse complement strand
AAAATCCTTTCGGAATTATTTATTTAGTTACACAGATCTTTTAATAGGAAATTTTAAAATACCAATAAAAAATTTGCATATTGATATAATATTTTACACTATAAGTCATCTAATATTTTAGTTCCTCAGTAGGCCCCTATATCTTGAAAAAGCTTTTCCATTAAGAAAAAAAAAAAATCTGAAGAAAAAGAAGAGTGTAAATGAGTAGACCACACCAAAGGCATTTTTCCCTCTTTCCTTCCGTTTGATCATTCTCCACAATTAAAAAAAAAATATTTTCTTGAAATAAATCGGATACTAACTAATCCAACTAATAAATCAAAAGAACGATGAAAACAAAAAAAAAAAAAAATCTTAAAGCACTCATTTCCTTCGAGTCGTTAACGAAATGCAAACTGACATGAATGGCCTCTGAATTTCTCCTTGACAAATTTTACACGCCATAAAAAATGGTGCGTCGACACACACACAGTCCACACGGCGGTTGCTATTTTAGATGAAGGGAGCCGGGTGGGAGTAAGCACACACACACAATCGGATTCAATAAAATTAAGTTCCTTGGCAGCCTCTTGGGTTATTTTAATAATATAAAATTTGCTGCCGTCGACGACGACTTGCCCATTAATTTTAATACTTTTCTGAAAGAGAGAGGGAATATTTCATAAAACAAATTTAAAAAAATATTTTAAAATTTTTCATAGATTAATAAAATAATCATATTAAAAAAGAAGAAATATTTGTTTTGATGTTATTCAGTCGAATATCTATTTGTATGTTTTGGATCTTATTTATAATACGAAAAACGATAATATTCAAAAATAAATGACAGACTCTTAATAAATCTCGGTTAATGATGAAAAAAAAAAACATTCAGAGACGTCGGTGGCTGGATGTTTTTTGGGAATAGAAAAAAAAAAACAATTCGATCTTGTATTTTCACTTCAGTCCTGCGGTCTTAAGGACACACTTTTAAAAAAATCCGAGAGTAGTCAATTTTTATATGTATGCAATGGCGTCATTGGGGGGGGGGCGGCAAGGGTTCTGATTTTTATATTCTATATTATTTTTAAATAAAATATTTCAAAATATATCTAAGAGTATATAAACCATACAAAATTAAACAATTAATTTAATTAAAAATATTTTGGCCAAATTTGAGTAACTAAATAGTAAGTAAATTTTAATAAAAAAGGTTTGCCCTCCTAAGAAAATTCGAAATGATGCCACTGTATGTGTGTTGATCTAAATTAAAATATTTGGTATAAATTCCATGGAATATATCGTCGCTACTTACATTATATATCAATCTATTGCAATAGTATTGAGACTTAAGCTCGGAAGTTAGGCAACCCAAATGGCATATGCACATTAAAGTGAGAAATACCTTTTTCAAAGCAGACAATAGCCTGAATGAGCCTTTTAAGAATAACCATAAAAATTTATCTTTTTATTATAAATTTAAAGATATATCGAAATAAAAATTATTTCAAAATTTTAATCAGAAAAAAGTTTAATTAATAAATAAGAAATTACATATATAATATTTAAGATGTTATACATCGCATATGTAAGCCACGAAGGAAATTATATAATTCCAATATTTATTAATTCAAATAACAGAAAAAAATGGGGGTGTGCCGCCGGGAGTTGAACCACGGATTCACCAATTTGCACTCGGAGTGCCCTTATCACTAAACCTAAACAGGGCATTCGGGTATTTGAATTCATTCAGAAAGCAAATTTAGTGATCAAGAAAAATGGACCCACTTTTTTCGGATATTTGAATTAAAAAATATTGAAATTATAAAAAAGTTTAGTGAACGTGTGCTATTTGGGCTGCCTAACTACCTGGGTTCTCAATATTATTGCAATAGATGGTATATTGGTTAGATTTTACTCCTTGAAGATATGCAACCAAAATTACCAATCACTAATGTTGTTTCAATAATTGATCTAGAACTAGCAGCAAAGAAGGTTCTGTTGTCAATTTTTACTTAGTATTAACAACTGAGCATGTGTGAAATTATTTAATTAAAAATTGGAAATTTCCAGAAAACCCAAGACTCTGTCAAGATTTTCGACATATGAGGCCATTAGGACCCCGACCATTGCCGGAGAGGCGAGATTGCTACCTCTGTGTTACGGCCCAAGGGTTTGTTTATCATAAATGAAAATGGAATCAGAATCACTTTGATCTTTTTTTCTTCTCAGAATTGATATTTTTAATAAATGAATTTTTTTATTCTATATTTGCTTTGTCAATCCCGCATTTTGTTGAAAAAAATTTTTCTTTCCACCCCCTAAAGAATCTGAAAATATCAAATCAAACTTGTTGATATGCGGAGAGTTTTATTAAATAAAAAAAAAAATGGAATATTGAGAGTAATAAAATCCAGAGAGAGAGATTTAGTGTAATTTTATGGGAAAGCTTTGACCGGCTCGGAGAGAGTGACCCCTGACATGGCCTGGGGGAGAGTCCCCCCCCCTCTGTCTCTCCTCTCTTTCGGCTAAGGAAGGAAATGAAATTAATTTCGCAGATGGAGTCAATTGCATCGGTAGAAAGGGGAGGAAATTGCGATGGTGTCATCCCTCTGGATGATCACAATACCACAAACGGAGGGAAACAGAAGCAGAATAAAAAAAATTCCACCCCATTTTGAATATTATTATTGAAATCTAAAAAATCAATTGAAAATACAATTGTTTTTTTTTTTTTAATGCGAATTTAGAAGAGAGTAAAATTAAAAAATTAAAATATTTGTTGTCCTCTCCTTCCTCTTAAAAAACTGCTTTGATATAATTCAAAAAATTCCCTGAAGTATTCAAGAAAGCAAAAAAATTTTCTAAAAATATACAAGTTCTAAAGCTCAAATTCTCAAATAAATTTATAAAAAATAAAAAGTTAATCAAAAAGACTCCTTCCATGATCCTTGAAAAATTTTTATTTATTTTACTTATTCGTTAATTAATCGTTCTGAAAAAAAAATCATTGGGTGATTTTATGAAATCACGATGCAAGTGAAACTTTTTTTTCCGGAACGTAGGCGTTTAATTGAAAATTTTCAGAAAATTATTCAATTAAGGGTATTAAAATCGAATTTTTAATCTTAATAATTGTAAAATGGGAATGATAATGGGGAATCAATAGACGGATGTTAAAAACTGAGAAAAATATTTATTTAGCAATTGAAGATTTGATTCATTTGAAATTATTTTAAAAATTATATTTTATCAATTTAAAAATTGAAAAATTAAATCTCACAATTATTTTTTTATAATTTGCCATATATAATAAATTTAAAATTTCCTCTTTTTGTCGTCACGGCTTGTGACGTCATGGCTTGTTGCGTCACGGCTTTTGAGCCGTGACGGCTTGTAACACGACATGCTGATAGAGGACGAAAAAATTTGAGAGGATCAAATAAAAGTTTCACTTTAAAAAAAAAAAAAAAAAACGTCTCTTGAAAATTTTATATTTTATAGCCATAAGTACATCTCAATTTTAAATAAATAATTAAATAAACTAGAGACAATAATAAAATACGTAGCCGATTTAATAATATGTATCTGATTTCTTCATCAATTTCCTTTTTTTTTTCATTTCCAACTCCTTTAATAAAATAAAAATTTAATTTCAAAAATTAAAAGAAAAAAAATAAATAAAACCAGCGCCACCCAACCAACCCTTTTCCATTCTTTTTAATATTCACCCTGAAAATTAAAACCATTAAATTCCGAAAGACACAATTAAATTTTAATTAAAATTCATACTCCATAATAATATTATTTTAAAATGTCTTATTATCCGGTTTGCTCTTTTGAAAAATTTGATTAATTAAAAAAAAAAAATAATAATAATAATAATAATTTTAACCATTTTCTAATTAAAATTTTAGTTAAGTAATTTTGTATTTTTGTACTCATACTATAAATAAATATATATTTGGACCGAGTAACTACCATAAAACATAACGAGAAGAATAAAATATGAATTAAGTCTTGTTCGTTTATTAAATGCAATTTTAAAAGGGAAAAATGAAAACAAAAATTAAAATTGAAATGAATTGAAACGTATAAAGAGAAATACAAAATACGTATTTAATTTAGTTTATAGTAAACAAGGGACGTTATTATCAATTTTTAACATTTTTCATTATTAGGGGGTTTATTTCTATTTCTATAAATAATAATATTAAAAATTTTCTTTGTTATTAGAGAATAAAACATTAAAAACAATTCTTCGACATTTATTTTAGTATAATTAGTGTATGACGGATACTTTGTATTATTATTGTTGAGTGTAAAGGATCATATTGCAAGAATTGTTGTCCCGTTCATATTTTTTTTCTAAATTATATTGAAAACTTGATCCTAAATGGCCTCAAATGCCGAAAAAAAAATTTAAGTAAATTAAAAAAAAAGGCTTTGTATAGTTAATTATTATAAAGAAATTAGAAGTAATGGAAAAATATTTTTACTTTCTCTTACCTCTATATATGTTAATATATATAGAGAGAAAGTTTTGGATTCATGTCAAAAATTCGATGTCAAAATTTTGACGGATATACACGTTTTGAGGTCCCCTGAATCCAAAAAAGTGGTTTTTATGACATGCTCTGTCTGTGTGTCTGTATCTATGAAAAAAATATCTCAAGAACGCAAAGAGCTAGGAGGTTGAAATTTTATATTTAAGTTAGGCACCCCCCTTGGACGTAACACGAAGCTTTTGAACAAAATCGGCCAAAGAGTACTAATACTTTACTGATGTACTTTTTCAGTTTTTTTTTCGATTATCTCATAATTCGCTCTAACTATTTTGATTAAAATTCAAAAATCAATTATTTTTTAGATGCTCTTTAAAATGTATTAATATATATCTTTTTGCCCTCAACAAAATCGGCCAAAGTTTGTTTGAAGACCACTTTACTCTTGTACTTCATAGAGAAGATAGGAGAAATGGTTGCCATGGTAACAAAAATTCTAATATATCGGCGGAAACTAAATATATCTCAACACAAAAAAATCTGGTGTGTGGCAAGCACAGAACACAACTTTCGATTTATATTGATAGTCTCAATGCCACGGGTTCTAGGGTTCGAATTCCAGGCAGTCCGATGAATATTTATTTAAATCATTTGGATACCAAATGGTGTAAATAAATGTGCCTGCACCACTAATCGTATTTATATAATGAGATATGTCCGCAGGCTAACCCTTTCCCAGCTACTCCAGTGTATATACAAAAATTTTTAGAGTTGACAAAACTACTTAGAATCGAAGTTCAGTTCTGAACGAATGTAGAATTTAATAAAAATTTGTTCATATTCAATATATAAATATGTATAGATCTTGATAAAGAGAGAAGATAGAGAGAGTTTCCCTTTAATGGCGTCTGCTTCCGAGGCGGCAAACGGTGGTGTATTAATTACCGGCTCAATTCGTAATGGCCACCTTAATGCCTCGACATAAACAGCCGGCAGCCATTGTTTTATGCCTATTATTAACTTTCTATATGCCTTTTCAACACACTTCTTGCGGTCATTTTGTTATTTTATTATTACATTGTCCAATAAAACTCCTCTCCTCCTACTTTCCTTATATTATCTGTGTAAATCCTTCCACCCTCACACTTCCCTTTCTATTTCCCATCTAATCAAAATATAATAATTGTAAAATATATATTGTATACATTACTAGATTTATTTCTACAATCACCATAATACAATAATTAAATTGACTATAATGTAACTTTATATTAGCTACATTTATATGTATACTTGTATTTTATTTACTTTAAAAGAAAATTCCATTTAAAATCTGTTTGTGAAAATTGCTCTGCAGAAGTCTCGCTTCACTTTTAGAGTGAATGGTTTCTACACAACATTCTGAGATATAAATAATAAAAAAAATTACTTGAAATTGAATTCAAATGAATAAGCTCTTGTGGATGAATAGTGATACAAAATTTCGATATCAAAATTTTAATTTCAAATGAACTTCGGAGAATTAAATTAATATTTATCACAGTCAAGTTCCACGTGTAAGGGTTCACATGTATGAGGTATTTTAGAATCCACATGAATAGGCCTGCTTCCCACGAGATATGGGGTGGTTATAAATGAAGAAAAAATGGCATTTACCCTCCCTTTTATTTTCAAAAGCCAGGCAACACGCAAAAAATTTGCAACATTATTTAGGCTTCCATATAAATTATTTAAATTTCTTAATATTAGAAATTTAATTAAGTCAAATGGAACAACTTAGCAAAAAGACAAAAATAAACCCTTTAAAAAGAAATTTTTTTTATAAGATTACATTTATATTTATTAATTAAAAAGGCTGAAAAATGTTAGGAATTTTACCACGGACCTGCCTATTTGTACTCATCATGCCCTATCTTCGGTAATCGAAAGTTGTGCTCTGTGCTTGTCATACCTAGGGTTTGGACACCGGTGGAAACCGAAACCGGTATACCGGTTTTTTAGCTAATTTTCAAAAACCGAGAAACCGAGTTTTTCCCGAAAAACCGAATTCGGTTTTTTTTTTTTAATTTTTTCTTCATTAATACTTGTATTCAAATTTATAAATTAGCCCGTGATCCATGGCTCAGAGAGAAGATATTACAATAGCTTCTAGTAGCTTGGGGTTTCGGGTTCACTTCCCGTTCCAAGCGGGAAAAATTTATTTCATTTGAATTGGCTATCAATCATTTGAAATAAATAGGGATGGGGTTTAAATGGCCTTAGATGCCGAAAAAGACCTTGGACAAATAAAAAAAAAAAAAAAAAATTATAGATTATTTATATAATTTTATTTTTTCTCCCATTTTCTAATACTTAAATAATCTATATATAATAATAGCGGAGTGTCGGTCTATCCGTCCGTCTGTCTCGCTCTGTTTGGCCAACTTTCCGTTGGAATTTTGAAACCGAAATTTTGCAGTCTTATAGAGGACGTTATGGAGAGTCCAGGAAAAATACTCGGGTCCCGAAATTCCTACAATTTTTTGAGTTATTAATTCATAAATTTGCGAGAGGATGTGGCGTGTCAAGTTGTTTAAATAAGGGAAGGTGTATGCTTGTTTCTTGGCAATGAGAAAAATAACTTTTAGAGTGTTTTCTCCGAATATTTCGAAGGCATTTATTAGCACTTCTTCATCAGCGGCTGTTACAAAAGGAAAAATAATTAGAGTGAGTTTAAGCAAATTGAAATATAAAAATTTTTTTTAAATAATAATATTGTCATACCTCACTCTAATAATACCACATACAAGTTATAATTTCGGAGCGAAACGTTAGATTGGCAGGTCTATGCATTACAACCAGCTGTCTCGAGCAATAAGGCGTCAATGACAAATAATTATTTTAATTATATCAAATAGGTGGCTCAAATCAAACAACCCGAGGTCAATGAATCTGGATTTTAAATATTCGGAGAAAACACTCTAAAAGTTATTTTTCTCATTGCCAAGAAACAAGCATACACCTTCCCTTATTAATTCATAAAATTACGATTTCTCCCATAGGAAATGTATAGAGAAATTTATGTATTTTTTGTATTCTATGAATGTAAACAAATCCTCAAGCAGGCACTGGATCAGAATAGTAGTAATAATAATTTTTTTTTGGGTTCGGATCCCAGGCAATCCGATGATTTTATTTAAGCCATTGGAGTGGCAGGCAGGAGCGCGGTTATTAAAAAATAATTCTATAAAATTTTGCTTTGAGTATTTTTTTTTTTTTCCTTGATTTACATTTGAAAAAAAAACCGGTTTAAAACCGGTTTACCGGTTTTCCGCTTTGTGAAAAACCGAAAAACCGGTTTTCGAAATTTTCCGGTTTTTTCCAAACCCTAGTCATACCAGATTTTTTTGTGTCGAGATATATTTAGTTTCCGCCGATATATTAAAATTCAAAATGTAAAATTTATAAACATGGTTAAGCCCACAGGGCTTGGAGTAGTCGGTAGCGTGCCTACCTTCTATACCGAACGTCGCGGGTTCGGACCCCAGGTAGTCCGATAATTTTATTTAAGGCATTTGGATACCAAATGGCTTAAATAAAGAATGCCTGGACCCCAAATAATAATATATATTCATAACGGTTATCGTCAAAAGTCTTAAATGGCCTAAGTTGCCGAAAAGACTGCGTGAATGTGTGTGTGAGTGTGAATGAGTAAAAAGTGTGAATGTTTTTTTCAAAAAAAAAAAAAAAAAAAAAAAAAAACATGGGTAAATATTTATTTTTTGTTACTCTGGCAACCATTTCTTCTATTTTTCCTAAGGCGGGTACACCAACGGGCACAGTCAGATCAGGTCACGGTCAGATCACGATCCGTCCAGTCACTGGCAAGCAATTCACACAGCGCGGGCAGATTGCAGGCAGTCTGCCCCTATGAATCAGTGCGAACAGATACTGCATATATCCATCATTCACTATCATGAGCACTTGTCTGCTATAATGCCATTTAGAAAATTGACTCTATTAAAAATTGCTTTAATTTTAGGGGAGGAACAGAATATTAATAAATCGCTAAAGACGCTTTTGGGTACATGATATAGCTAAATCAAGGAGGGAAGGAGAGATTATAAAACTATTTCCACATCTGGTTGACGATGAAACCAAGTTCTACCAATATTTCCGCATGTCACACTGTGAAGCCGGATTCACACCAACGGGCACAGTCAGATCAGATCACGGTCAGAGACAGTCAAGTCAAGATCGCTGCCTCGGGATCTCTATGAGAGTGTTCTCACTGACGGGCACAGTCAGATCAAGACCGGCGGTCTGCCCGTGAGATCGCCTTCCCGGCGATCAGGACTGTGCCCGTACCGTGCCCGTTTCTAAAATCACAGTGTGACATGCGGAAATATTGGTAGAACTTGGTTTCATCGTCAACCAGATGTGGAAATAGTTTTACAATCTCTCCTTCCCTCCTTGATTTAGCTATATCATGTACCCAAAAGCGTCTTTGAGATCGCGATTTATTAATATTCTGTCCCTCCTCTAAAATAAAAGCAATTTTTAATAGAGTCAATTTTCTAAATGGCATTTTAGCAGACAAGTGCTCATGATAGTGAATGATGGATATATGCAGTATCTGTTCGCACTGTTTCATAGGGGCAGACTGCCTGCAATCTGCCCGCGCTGTGTGAATCCGCCTTGATTTTAGAAATTTATTGAATCTCATTAAACGGAAGGGCAGGGGCGGGCACAGTTCTGATCGCCGGGAAGGCGATCCCACGGGCAGACCGCCGGTCTTGATCTGACTGTGCCTGTACCGTGCCCGCCAGTGAGAACACTCTCTTTGAGATCCCGAGGCAGCGATCTTGACTTGACTGTCTCTGACTGTGATCTAATCTGACTATGCCCGTTGGTGTGAATCCGCCTTAACATGTGATATTGTTAAAAAAAAAAAAAAACCTTTACTAGCCCTATTTAAAATCTTAATATTAGAATCACGTTACTGGGTATGAGATTATTTTACACTTTCCTACCCCTGATGGAAACTTTAAGGTTAATTTTTTACTTTAAAAGGGTAATTTATTAGAATATATAAATTTAAAATCTATTTCGGACTAAGGGCTTCTTGCTCCTGTCCCTTAAGGTCTAAAATAATATCTTTGTGTTATAAACAGACAAGTTTTTGTTATTTCTCTCTCTCTCTCTCTCTCTCATTCTCTCTTATTATCGTATATTCATGAATATATGTATAACAAAGATAATTCGCTATATTATAATTAGTTATATTATCTGCATTCAAGTTCACAAGTACCTCCCTTAAGACTAGAGAGAGTTCATATCTCCACCCCACCGAGAAAGAGAGAGAGAGAGAGAGGATGAAATCTTATCTCTCTGCTGAGACTATGAGAAGGCGAAGGAAAGCAAACGCTCCTTTACTTTGACCTCTTTTACTCAGATGCTATGTATTACTAAAATGAAAAATAAATTTCCAAATTCAACAAGCTCAAAATTTTATAATTTTAAAAGATCTGGTCGCACAGTACACAACTTTCTCTTACCTTTCTGTAATCGAAACTTGTGTTCTGTGCTTCACACTAAACATACTGTATATTTAGTTTCCGACAGAACCGTACATTTGGATTCAAGATGTAAAATTTATAGTGGGAAAATATTTATATTTTGTTACCAGGCCAACCATTTCTCCTATCTTTCCTATTAAGTACAAGAGTAAAGTGTGCTTCAAAAGATTTCAATGGCAAAATGAGAATATATATTTCAAAGAGCATAATTTTAATCAAAATTGTTGGTGCGAATTTTGAGAAAATCGAAAAAAAAAACTGAAAAATTATATCAGTAAAGTACTAGTAGCAGTAGCGTAGCCAGGATTTCTGCTTGGGGGGGGGGGGGGGGGCCAAAAGTTTTATGAACCCCCCCCCCCTTCACCAAGAAACTTAAAGTGGAGAAATTTTTTTTTTAGATAATATAATAATTATAAATAAAAAACAAATAAAAAAAATTTTTTTTTCTTGAAATAAAAAATACAAAATTCGTAAATATTAGAGATTTTTTCAATTATTTATAGGTTTTTTGTTAGATTTTAGAATTTATGAGAGTTAATAAAATAATTATTTAAAAAAAAAAAAAAAAATCATTAGGGAAAACAATAGGTATTTTTTTTGTTTTGGAGAAGGCTTTGGGGGGGGGGGCCCGGCCCCCCTGGGCCCCCCCCTGAATACGCCACTGACTAGTAGGCCTACTTTTTGGCCGATTTTGCTTAAAAGCTTATTTTAGCGCTTCAGGAATGTACCTGACTTAAATGAAAAATTTTAATCTTCTAGCTTATTTTTTTCATGCTTTATTTTGAGCACACGCAGACACATCATGGGGCCTCATCGCCGACTGACTTAAGAAAGTAAAAAAAATACTACTAGACGAAATCAGGGACGTCGATAGAGATCAGGGCCATATTTTCTTTTTTTGTTTTTAATAAAAATTTGCCGTAGGAATAAATCATTTAGGGATTAATTAATATACTCAAAAAAAGGGTGTGCCACCGGGAGTTGAACCACGGATCCATCAATTTGTACTCAATCTGCCCTTACCACTAGATCACAGCACAAACTAAAATTGCTTTCTAATTGAGTTCATATACCCAAATATCGAGCTGTAGTCTAGAGTTAAGGCACATCGGGAACAAATTGATGGCTCCGTGGTTCAACTCCCGGCCGCACACCCTTACTTTTTTCGGGTATATGAATTAATAAATATTTAATTATATATATATTATTTAACCTAATCAAATAGTGGATGTCTAAGAAAAAGTTTAAACTAGATTTCTTTGGTTAATAATTAAACAAGTTTCGTTAAAATTGAAGCCGAAATTCGGTTTCGGTTGAAAATCTAGTTTCGATCGGATATTAAAATAATAGCTATGTTCATTTATTTAATTCTTAAACGATCGCGAGTGACGTAACGATTTGCCGAGAAAGGAAAGAGAAGAGAGAAAAACGTGAGCGCCTCTGCATACAAAAAAAAATGCACCCGTAAATTCCCTTCTTTTTTTTTAGGTTTTTTATGGGCAATTAAAGTAAAGCAAAGAGGCACAAGCCAGCAGCCCCAATCGTTATTTAAACCAATTACCGCCGGGAATAATTAATTAAGTGATCTACAGCAACAGCAGCGGGCTTACCAACCAAATGATTACACACACTCATCTTTGTTTGTTTTTGTTTTTTGTTTTAATTTTAATTTCCTGTCACGCAATTCCCGATCCGATGAAGTCGCCCCAAGCGACAGTAAAACGATGATCTTTTCCTAATTCAAACAACTATATATTATACTAACAGTTTACGAGTCCAATTTAAAATCGTTCAAAATTAATCAAGACTTCGCCTCCTTTTTATAATAATAATCATAATAATTTATAAATAAAAAATCTGGTGTGACTGGCGCACAGCACACAACTTTCTCTTACCCTTCGGTAAGAGAAAGTTGTGCACCGTGCTGGTCACACCAGATTTTTTGTGTCGAGATATATTTAGTTTCCCATAGCACCTTAGTTTCAAACTTGCATTTTAAATGTTGACTGCTTGAAATAAACTATGGTTATTTTTCAAAATTTTAATCTCATATTTGGACATTTTATACACAATATAGAATCGTAAATAAATACAAAATTTCATAAGAATTGGAAAAAAAAATTTTAAATGCGTAAAAAGTTCCAAAGGGGACCCCCTTTTGAATCGAAATTAACATACAAATCCCTATAGGAAATTAACATTAGGCCTATGAGAGAAGGCGGAGAGACAGACGATAATGTTTGCAAGTTGCCCTCGGGGCATGGCGTAGAGGTTAGCGTGCTAACCTCATATACCAAACGTCGCGGGTTCGGACCCCAGGCAGTCCGATGATTTTATTTAAGCCAATTGGATACCAAATGGCTTAAATAAGAATGCCTGGACCCCATATATGTATATTTATTATAACGGATATCGTAAAAAGTCTTATATGGCCTGAGTTGCCGAAAAGACTGTATGAATGTGTGTGTGAGTGTGAGTGTGAATGAGAAAAAAAAAAAAAAAAAAAAAAAAAAAGTGAGAGAGAGAGAGTGATATATGTTTTCTCCTAAGCAATTAAAGACACAAATAAAATAAAAATAAATGGGATTTTAAATAATAATTGATTTTTAATCTAATAAAAAGAAAAAGATTTAAATTCCGTTACCATGGCAACCATTTCTATCTTTCCTATGAAGAACAAGAGTAAAGTGGTCTTCAGAAGATTTCAACGGCAAAATGAGAATATACATTTTAAAGAGCATCTAAAAAATAATTGATTTTTGAATTTTAAAAAAATCCTTGGAGGGAATTTTGAGAAAATCGAAAAAAACTGAAAAAGTACATCAGTAAAGTACTAGTACTTTTTGGCCGATTTTGTTCAAAAGCTTATTTTGAGCGTGTGGGAAGGTACCTAAGTTAAATATAAAATTTCAATCCGGTAGCTCAATTCCTTCATGCTAAAAATCTGTCCACACATACAGACACACGCACGCACACACACACACACACACACACATACATACACACAGACCAATTTGCGGGACCCACTTTTTTGGACTCAGGGGACCTCAAAACATGTATATCCATCAAAATCTCGACATCGAATTTTTGACATGATCGCAATACTTTCTCTCCTATATATTTCATATATAGGCTAAGAGAAAGTAAAAATAAAGGTTTTGAAGTTTTTGTATTAGAGAATTTCGGTCAGACGGAGTACCGCTAAACGATATAAAGCGTTGAGGGCTGCCTTCTCTCAGGGAGTTGTTGGGATTTAAATAATAAATGTGAAAATTGAAAATATAAGATTATTGTAAAAATGTTTAGACAAGTGTGCTGGCCTTCTGGACCCCAAAGAACCCCAATATAATAAAATCTGGTGTGACTGGCGCACAGCACACAACTTTCTCTTACCCTTCGGTAAGAGAAAGATGTGCACTGTGCTGGTCACACCAGATTTTTTGTGTCGAGATATATTTAGTTTCCCATAGCACCTTAGTTTCAAACTTGCATTTTAAATGTTGATTGCTTGAAATAAACTATGGTTATTTTTCAAAATTTTAATCTCATATTTGGACATTTTATACACAATATAGATTCGTAAATAAATACAAAATTTCATAAGAATTGGAAAAAAAATTTTAAATGCTTAAAAAGTTCCAAAGGGGACCCCCTTTTGAATCGAAATTAACATACAAATCCCTATAGGAAATTAACATTGGCCAAATGCGAAGATAAGGTAGAAAAATTTCAAACGCGTAGAAAGAGAGAAGATAGTTTTGTGAGAGAGAGAGATATATGTTTTCTCCGAAAAAAAAAATGGGCGTTTAAATAATAATTGATTTTTAATCTAATAAAAAGAAAAAGATTTAAATTCGGTTACCATGGCAACCATTTATTTCTCCTATCTTTCCTATGAAGCACAAGAGTAAAGTGTGCTTCAAACAATTTTGAGGGCAAAACGAGAATATACATTTGAAAGAGCATCTAAAAAATAATTGATTTTTGAATTTTAATCAAAATCGTTAGAGCGAATTTTGAGAAAATCGAAAAAAACTGAAAAAGTACATCAGTAAAGTACTAGTACTTTTTGGCCGATTTTGATTAAAAGCTTATTTTGTCGGTCCCGGGAGGTGTTTAACTTAAATATAAAATTTCAGCCTCATAGCTCAATTCCTTCATGCTTAAAATTGAACACACACAGACACACACACACACACACACACACACACACACACACACACACACACACAGAGACAGACAGACAGACCATGTCGCGAAAACCACTTTTTTGGATTCAGGGGACCTCAAAACGTGAAGATCCATCAAAATCTCGACATCGAATTTTTGACATGAAACCAATACTTTCTCTCTATATATATATTACATATATATATAGGTAAGAGAAAGTAAAAATGAGTGTGTGTGTGTGTGTGTGTGTGTGTGTGTGTGTGTGCGTGCGTGTGTCTGTATGTGTGGACAGATTTTTAGCATGAAGGAATTGAGCTACCGGATTGAAATTTTATATTTAACTTAGGTACCTTCTGACACGAATCTCAAAATAAGCTTTTGAACAAAATCGGCCAAAAAGTACTAGTACTTTACTGATGTACTTTTCAGTTTTTTTCGATTTTCTCAAAATTCCCTCCAAGGATTTTTTTAAAATTCATAAATGAACTATTTTTTAGATGCTCTTTAAAATGTATATTCTCATTTTGCCGTTGAAATCTTCTGAAGACCACTTTACTCTTGTTCTTCATAGGAAAGATAGAAATGGTTGCCATGGTAACGGAATTTAAATCTTTTTTCTTTTTATTAGATTAAAAATCAATTATTATTTAAATTCCCATTTTTTTTAAATTTATTTGTGTCTTTAATTGTTTCAAAGAAAACATATATGTCTCTCTCTCACTTGCAAACATTATCGTCTCTCTCTACTCTTTTTTAAATTCCCTTTCCACCTTATCTTCGCATAGGAACAATGTTAATTTCCTATAGGGATTTGTATGTTAATTTCGATTCAAAGGGGTCCCCTTT